>SMDT01000625.1:0-153428 GCA_005392925.1 Aquilaria sinensis | reverse complement strand
AAAACCCAACAATATATTTGGTCCTTTAAGTACAATAATCCTTGCTTGTAGGCAAAGGATTGATACAAGGAACCTTTTTCCTCTCCTGAGATCTTTTTTAGATCAGGATCTGTCTCCTGTGCCTTTTTGGCTTCTTCAATCCATCCAGACTGAATTGTCAATGTGTAAATTTGGGCTTCCTCCCACTTATGCCATTTATGCCATAGGCATAGCAGACTATTTTGCTCATCATGATCAGCTAAGGATCCTCCTTTCAAAAGTCCTGTGTACTTCCTGCTCAAGGCATCTGCTACTAGATTGCCTTTGCCCTCTGTGTACTGTATACTACAATCATAGTCCTTGATGTACTCTAACCATCTCCTTTGCCTCATGTTCAACTCTTTCTGAGTGAACAAGTACTTTAGGCTCTTATGGTCAGTGTAGATCACAAAGGAACTACCCATCAAGTAATGCCTCCATTGCTTTAGAGCAAAAATCACTGCTGCCAGTTCTAGGTCATGGGTAGGATAATTTTGCTCATGGGGTCTTAACTGCCTTGACCCATAAGCAATGACATTTCTGTCTTGCATAAGCACACAACCTAACCCGGATCTAGATGCATCTGTATATATGATGTAGGGCTTACTTGGATCAGGAAGAATCAACACTGGAGCTTTAATCAACCTCTGCTTGAGCTCCTGGAAACTCTTTTCACACTTCTTAGTCCACTCAAATCTTTGACCCTTCTTGGTCAGATGAGTAAGAACTGAGGCAATCATGGAAAAGCCTGATACAAATCTCCTGTAGTATCCAGCTAATCCTAGGAAACTTCTGATTTCCTTCACAGTCTTTGGTCTTTCCCACTCTTGCACTGCCTTGACCTTTTCAGGGTCTGCCTTAAGGCCTTGTGCATCTATGATGTGTCCTAGGAAAGACACTTCCCTTATCCAGAATTCACACTTGGATAACTTGGCATAAAGCTGATGCTGCAACAGAGTCTTTAAGACAATCTTCAGATGATGTTCATGTTCATTTTCATCCTTGGAATACACTAGGATGTCATCAATGAACACAACCACAAATTTGTCCAGATGTGGTCTGAACACCCTGTTCATCAGGTCCATGAAAGCAGCTGGGGCATTAGTCAAACCAAATGGCATGACTGTGTACTCATAATGCCCATATCTGGTCCTGAATGCAGTCTTAGGAATGTCCTCTTCCTTTACTCTCAACTGGAAGTATCCAGATCTCAAATCTATCTTGGAGAAGATCTTAGCTCCCTTGAGTTGATCAAACAGATCCTCAATCCTAGGGAGTGGATACTTGTTCTTGATAGTCACTACATTAAGCTTCCTGTAGTCAATGCATAGTCTCAAAGATCCATCCTTCTTTTTCACAAAGAGAACAGGAGCTCCCCATGGTGAAACACTTGGCCTTATGAACCCTTTTTCAAGAAGTTCATCAAGTTGTTTCTTGAGCTCATTCATCTCTGTGATTGGCATTCTGTAAGGAGGTATGGATATTGGACTAGCTTCTGGTTGCAGCTTGATTTCAAATTCAATCTCCCTTTGTGGAGGAATACCTGGCAGGTCTTTAGGAAAGACTTGTGGAAAGTCTCTCACTATAGGTATTCTGTCCACTTCCTTATCACAGTGCAATTCATTCAATGCATAACAGTAATCATGCTCAGAAATCACAGGTATCTCATCTAATACCTCTAGCTCCATGCCATGCATTTCATACACTAATTCCTTAGAATTCACTAATGCATGCACTTCACCATCAGGCAATGTGATTTCCCTCTTAGCACAATCAATTCTTATGTTATGCATAGCAAGCCAATTCATACCCAGCACTAAATCATACTTAGGAATGTCCAACACTAGCAGATTAGTCATAACCTTAGTCTTTCCTACTACTAGCTCACAATCCTTAGCTAGGTCATTAGTGAAAAGACATTGACTACCTGCTGTTTTCACTAAGGATATCCTAGGCATGATTTCAGTAGGCAATTTCATGGCATCAACAAATTTCCTAGCCACTATAGACACAGATGCACCAGTATCAAATAGAACACTAACAGGCATACCATTAAGGTAAATGTTACCTCTTAGTGCTCCTCCCTGCTCTGATGTCTCTGGCTCTCCACTTGGAAGACTTTGCCAGCTCTGTGCACTGGAGGCCGAGGCACTGGAGGAACTGGCCTCTGCTGTCCCTCCCTTGGTGCTCCTCCTCTAGGTCCTGCCCCAATAGGTCTTACTGGACCTTGGTCTTCTGGCCTCCTTTGAACCTGTGGGTAGTCTTTGATCCAATGATCCATGGATCCACATCTTAGACACGCTTGGGTGTCAAAATAGCAAGGTTTCTTCCCATGAAACTTCTTGCATTTAGGGCACCTTAGGCCAGGGAACTTCCCCTTAACCTTGCCCTCACCACCAAGATGAGAATTCTTGGCAATTCCTTTGCCATGTGGTGCCTTCTTCTGCTTGCCTCCTGCCTGACTACTTTCCCCTGGTCCACTGGGAAAGTACTTAGTCTCATACTCCTCTTGCTCTACTAATAGAGCTTTCTGCACTGCTTCATAGTATGTAACTGCTCCAAAAGGTCTAACAGCCTTTCTAATGTCTGACTTTAGGCCTCTGACAAATCTTTTGGCCTTCAATTCCTCCAATCCATGATATTGAGGAGCATACCTCACCAACTGATTGAATTTGTGCTCATACTCTAGGACACTGAGGTTGTCCTGCCTTAGAGCATCAAATTCAGCTTGCTTCATATCCTTGATGGCATCACTGATGTACTGTTCCTAGAACAGCTGTGTGAACTCTGGCCAGGTCATCTCAATATCTCTTCCTGGCCTTCTGCCCTTCTGGAAAGCATACCTGTCTCTGGTGTTTCTCCACCACATCTCTGCACTGCCTACCAAGTTGTAAGTAGCCAGTGACACCTTCTTGGTGGAGCTGAGTGGCATCCTCTCAAACATCTTTTCTATGAAGATTAACCACTCCTCAGCTCTCTCTGGCCCAGCTCTTCCATCAAACTGTGGAGGTCTTAGGCCTTGGAACCTCATGCGAACCCCTATGGTATAATGACCATGAAACGCGCCCAAGATGTGATTCAAGCTCCACAAGACATCAAAAAGACTAGGTTTGAAACCCCCACCCCTAATCAACCTGTGATTAGAAACAAGAAGTATAGAACTCCAAGAACACAAGCACACTTGTGCACCAAGGCAGTCCACCAAGAACCAAAGAGAAAACCTCTCCAAAGAGCAATATTATTTCGGCATTAATCTGTGTGTTTACATCCAGAATATGTGCCTTTATATAGGTCTAAACTAGGGTAAAAATCTGGGCAAAATTCGCAGCCCAAGTCACCTAGGAAACCTAGTTACAAAGGACTCAAGAAAACCTAGTCCAATTAGGACTCCTAAACCCTTTCTAACTTGTTTTGTGTATGCAGCGTATGCCACCTGTCCTAAGCGACCTGAATTAATTTTATAGCCTAAATAACATCCTAAATAATTTACCTAAATAGGAATTGAACAAATATAAAATTCAAATACAAGATTAAACCTGAAAACTCCCAAATAGCCTTTTCGGGTGCATTTTTGGGCACTTTAGGGCTTTCACTTGTATCTTTAGCTCCCAGCTTGAATCTTTGAGTTCCAATGACATGAATCTTCCTCTTAGATGTGGTAAAAGAGGTCTGGAAAGTTAGAGCTCAAAATCCAGCTTATGGGCACAAAATGCATCAAGAACACTTAAGGTGGCTCAAATGGTGCACTTTGAGTGATGTCCTAGGTGTCCTTATTTTGTGACTTGTCTAAACACCCCAAAACTGAGTTCCAAGCATATCCATCATCTCCATATGGTGTCTTGAAAGTTTCATCAGCTCCTTGTGAAGTTTCATGTCCATTCTCCATGAAGAAACTTGAAACAAAGGCTTGTAGTGCACTTGAGAGCTCCTTAGCTTTCTTCCTTGTCATAGGTCCACTAGAAACCTTCAATGGGTCCTTGCCTTCTCCATGTGTGCCTTCCTTGATCATATCAACTCCCCCCTCCTTAGAAGGATTCATCCATGAATCTGCATGTTCAAACAAAGACAAATCAGAAACATTAAAAGTAGCACTAACATTGTACTCACCCGGCAAGTCTAGCATGTATGCATTGTCATTGATCTTCTTAATGACTTGGAATGGACCATCTCCTCTTGGATGAAGCTTAGTCCTTCTTGCAGCTAGAAATCTTTCTTTTCTCATGTGTAACCAAACCCAATCTCCAGGCTCAAACACAACTCTCCTTCGGCCTTGATTGGCTTTCTTAGCAACTTGTTGATTTTTTAGTTCAATTTGTTGCTTAACCTTCTCATGCAACCTCTTGATGCTCTCGGCCTTCTTACTACCATCCAAACTAGATACCTCATGAGTAGGTAATGGTAAAAGATCCAATGGAGTTAAAGGATTAAAACCATAAACAATCTCAAAAGGTGACAAATTAGTAGTAGAATGCATGGACCTATTATAAGCAAATTCTACATGAGGCAAACAATCTTCCCAAGCTTTCAAATTTTTACCAATGATAGCTCTAAGCATGGAACCTAAAGTCCTATTAGTTACCTCAGTTTGCCCATCAGTTTGTGGGTGACAAGATGTGGAAAACAAAAGCTTAGTTCCTAGCTTACCCCACAAAGTCCTCCAAAAGTGGCTTAGAAACTTAGTATCTATATCCAAAACTATAGTTCTAGGAACACCATGAAATCTAACAATCTCTTTGAAAAACAATTCAGCCACATGAATAGCATCATCAGTCTTATTGCATGGAATAAAATGAGCCATCTTAGAAAACCTATCAACTACAACAAAGATTGAGTCACGGTTTCCCTTAGTCCTAGGCAATCCAACAATGAAGTCCATAGAAATATCTACCCATGGATGACTAGGTGTAGGAAGTGGTGTGTATAATCCATGTGAAGTGTGAGTGGATTTTGCCTTCCTACATGCAATGCATTGCTCACATACCTTCTTCACATCCTTTACCATATTCGGCCAATGGTAATGTTCCTTCAAAGTATGCAAAGTCTTGGCTTGTCCAAAGTGCCCCATAAGTCCTCCACAATGAGCTTCCTTTGTGAGCAATTCCCTCAAAGATGTCTTTGGTATGCACAACCTGTTTTCTTTGAAAAGAAAGCCGTTAACTTGGTAGAACTTCTCAAAAGCAAACTTAGAACACTTAGAATAAATCTCACCGAAATCATCATCACTAGCATATAAATCCTTTAAGTGTTCAAAACCCAAAACTTTTGCATCTAAAGCTGAAAGTAAAGCATACCTTCTTGAAAGTGCATCCGCCACTATATTATCCTTACCTTGCTTGTATTTGATAACATATGGGAATGACTCAATAAACTCTACCCATTTAGCATGCCTCCTATTCAACTTACCTTGCCCACTAAGAAACTTAAGGGCTTGGTGATCAGTGTGAATCACAAACTCTCTTGGCCACAAATAGTGTTGCCAAGTCTCCAAAGCTCTTACCAAAGCATAGAGCTCCTTGTCATATGTGGGATAGTTCAAGCTAGCACCATTCAACTTCTCACTAAAGTATGCAATGGGGCGGCCTCCTTGCATCAATACAGCTCCAATGCCTATACCTGAAGCATCACACTCAACTTCAAAAGTATTAGCAAAGTTAGGCAAAGCTAAAAGTGGTGCATGGCATAACTTTTCTTTTAACAACCCGAAAGCATCTTCTTGAGCTTTTCCCCACTTAAATCCCACATTCTTCTTTATAACTTCAGTTAGAGGTGCAGCAATGGTAGAAAAATTTCTAACAAACCTCCTATAGAAGCTAGCTAACCCATGGAAAGATCTCACCTCAGTAATGGATGTTGGCGTCGGCCATTCTTGTATGGCTCTCACCTTCTCTTGATCTACCTCAATTCCATGTGAACTCACAACAAATCCAAGGAAAACAACTTTGTCAACACAGAAAGAGCACTTCTTCAAGTTAGCATACAACTTTTGTCCTCTTAAAGTGCTTAGTACTTGTGTGAGGTGTCCAACATGCTCTTCTAAGTTCTTGCTATATACTAAGATATCATCAAAGTACACAACAACAAACTTACCAATGAAGTCACGCAAGACATGATTCATAAGTCTCATGAAAGTACTAGGAGCATTAGTTAATCCAAAAGGCATAACTAACCATTCATAAAGTCCAAACTTTGTTTTGAAAGCAGTTTTCCATTCATCCCCTTCCCTCATTCTAATTTGATGGTACCCACTTTTTAAATCAATTTTTGAAAACAAAGTAGAACCATGCAACTCATCAAGCATATCATCAAGTCTAGGAATAGGATGTCTATACTTTACAGTGATCTTGTTGACAGGCCTACAATCCATGCACATGCGCCATGAACCATCCTCCTTTGGCACCAAAAGTACAGGTACGGCACAAGGACTCAAACTTTCCCTCACAAGGCCTTTGTCCAACAACTCCTTTACTTGCTTCTCAATCTCCTTAGTCTCCTCGGGATTGGTTCTATAAGCTGGCCGATTTGGAATTGGTGCTCCCGGGACTAGGTCTATTTGATGCTCAATGCCTCTAATTGGAGGCAAACCTTTCGGATCTTCAGGGAAAACATCTTCAAAGTCCTGCAACAAAGACACAACAACACTAGGAAGATGTGTTAGATCATTGACAACAAGTAAAGATTCTTTGTAAATTAAAAGAAGCACTGGTCTTTGTGCTTGAATGGCTTTCCTCACATCACTCATTTTAGCAATATAGCACTCATTTTTTCCACTCAACTTCCTTTCATTCTTTTCTGTTGGGAACTCTCCACTCTTCTTCCCCTCATGGTCACTCATCTCACTTGATCTCTCATTTTGTCTCTCGGCTTTCCCCTCTTCACTCTTGCCCTCAACTTTCCCCTCATCTATTTTTCTCTCAACCTTACTTTGAAGTTTCCTTTGATCCTCCAAAACTTGTTGTGGTGAAAGTAGACTAAGTGTGACTGGCCTTCCTTCATGGACAAATGAGTACAAGTTTTTCTCTCCATTATGTGTGACTTTCTTATCAAATTGCCACGGCCTTCCAAGCAAAATGTGGCAAGCATGCATAGGAACAACATCACAAAGAATTTTATCATGGTAAGTACCAATTTTGAATTTAACTGAAACTTGCTTTACCACTTTTACCTCCCCGGCATCATTCAACCATTGAAGCCTATATGGTTGTGGGTGCTTTTGAGTTGGAAGCTTCAACTTCTCAACCATGGTTGAACTTGCTACATTGGTGCAACTTCCTCCATCAACAATGAGGCTGCACACTTGATCTTTGATTCGGCATCTAGTGCGGAATATGCACTCCCTTTGATTGGCCTCCTCCTTGGCTTGTACACTTAGAGCTCTCCTAGCAACAAAAGCAAAGTCACCTTCCTCGGGCTCAAGTGTGTTTTGCTCATCATCCTCCAAAGGTGGTGTATCCTCCATGGCATCCTCCTCCTCGGATGTGATCTCACCATCATCTTTGAGAATCATCACCTTTTTGTTAGGACAATCTCTCATGTAGTGCCCCTTGCCTCTACACTTGAAGCATTCAATCTCCCTTGACTTGGGCACATCTTTGGGTGGCACCTTGGGTTTGTCTTGTTGAGGCCGAGACATGCCTCCTCTGGTAGCCTCCATTCTTGGCTTTGGTGCCTCCTTACTCCATGTTCCCCTCCATGTGGAACTTCCTCCTTAAGCCATCTTGGATGCCTTAGACCTCTTGATGATTCTTTCGGCCTTAGTGGCATGGTGAAGCAAATCCTCCATGTTGACATATGGCACCATCTCCACTTTGTTGGCAATCTCATGGTTAAGGCCATTGATGAATCTAGCAATGGTAGCCTCCTCATCTTCAATGATATTGGCTCGGCTTAGTGTCATCTCCAAGTCCTTATGATAGTCCTCCACACTCCTTTGGCCTTGCACAAGCCTTTGAAGTTTGAGGTGTTGATCTCTATAGTAGTAACTTGGAACAAATCTCTTTCTCATCATGGCTTTAAGAGCTCTCCATGTATTGATGGGTTCCTCCTCATTCCTCCTCCTAGAAGTGACAACCTGGTTCCACCATACAAGAGCATAATCAGTGAATTCAATAGTAGCCACTTTAACTTTCTTTTCCTCAGAATAGTGATGGCACTCAAACACCATCTCAATCTTTTGCTCCCACTCCCAATATGCATCTGGATCACTCTTCCCTTGGAAATGTGGAATGGTAAGTTTGATGGAGCTTAGACTGTTGTCCTCCCTTGGCTCCCCCCTCCTTGGAAGCCCATGGTCATGCCAATGCCCTTCTTCCTCCTCGGGCTCTTCTCTCCTTGGACCTCTCCTTGGTTGCAAGATGGGATTTGGTCTCCTTGGCAACCTCAAGTCAATGTCCTCAATCCTCCCAACAAGTCTATTGAGAGTTTCTTGAAGCTCTCTCATGGTTGGCTCATCATTGTTCCTTACTTCCATCCTCCTATCCTCTTGGCCCTCCATACTCCTGAAAATTCAAAGATCCTGACAAGCACTCACCTCATGTGTTTCACTCAAAAGATTAACACTCAAACACTCAATTTGTTAGTGAGATATTGCTATTCAAAGAGTTCTCAAAAGTTCTAAGAAGACTATCCTCAAAACACACAAGAAAACTTGAATTTTTGAAGAACTATTTTGACTCCAAAAGAGGTGGGCTAAACAAGCTTTAAAAGACTCTAGGAAGCCCTTGCAATTGATGATCACAAGAACCACAAAGAAAGCTTTTTGGCTTAAAAACAATGGGATAGGTTTTGGGGCACAAAACTTTCAACACTTTGAGAAAACTTCTTTTTGCAAGCTCTTTTGTTCTTTCTCTTTCTTTTCTTTGTTCTTTCTTTTTGTTTTCTTTTCCTTCTTTTTCTCTTTTCTCCCTTTTTTTTTTTTTGCTTGCTGTTTTGATACTAAAACAACTTTCTCCTTCAAGTTCCTTGCTGCCAAAGACAAAAAGTCAGATTTCTTTTCGGCCAAGACAAGAAACTATGAAAACATGCACAATTTGAATCAACTTTTTGATACCGAAACTTGCTGAACTTTGATCCTTCTTTTTTGGTTGTTTTTCTTGACTCTAGGATGCTGGAAACAATGAAAACAAGAGAGATTAATATGGCTGGACACGAAACAGAAAGATAAGAAACAAACAAGAACAATTGAATTGAAACCGAGAACACTAGACAACACGGATTGACTTCTTTTTGTTGTTTTTGTGATTTTCGGACTTGAACAAGGATGGAATAAAAAGGACAGACCTGAAACAAGAGGAAAAATGATTAAAACAGAGGATTAAGACACGAAATTACTGGAAAAAAAATTGAAAGAAAACCGAAGATAAACAAGAACACAAGATATGTCCTTCAATGGAACTTGTGGCTCTGATACCAACTGATGCGAACCCCTATGGTATAATGACCATGAAACGCGCCCAAGATGTGATTCAAGCTCCACAAGACATCAAAAAGACTAGGTTTGAAACCCCCACCCCTAATCAACCTGTGATTAGAAACGAGAAGTATAGAACTCCAAGAACACAAGCACACTTGTGCACCAAGGCAGTCCGCCAAGAACCAAAGAGAAAACCTCTCCAAAGAGCAATATTATTTCGGCATTAATCTGTGTGTTTACATCCAGAATATGTGCCTTTATATAGGCCTAAACTAGGGTAAAAATCTGGGCAAAATTCGCAGCCCAAGTCACCTAGGAAACCTAGTTACAAAGGACTCAAGAAAACCTAGTCCAATTAGGACTCCTAAACCCTTTCTAACTTGTTTTGTGTATGCAGCGTATGCCACCTATCCTAAGCGACCTGAATTAATTTCATAGCCTAAATAACATCCTAAATAATGTATCTAAACAGTAATTGAACAAAAATAAAATGCAAATACAAGATTAAACCCGAAAACCCCCAAATAGCCTTTTTCGGGTGCATTTTTGGGCACTTTAGGGCTTTCACTTGTATCTTCAGCTCCCAGCTTGAATCTTTGAGTTCCAATGACATGAATCTTCCTCTTAGATGTGCAAAAATAGGTCTAGAAAGTTAGAGCTCAAAATCCAGCTTATGGGCACAAAATGCATCAAGAACACTTAAGGTGGCTCAAATGGTGCACTTTGAGTGATGTCCTTGGTGTCCTTATTTTGTGACTTGTCTAACCACTCCAGAAATGAGTACCAAGAATATCCATCATCTCCATATGGTGTCTTGAAAGTTCCAGCAGCTCCTTGTGAAGTTTCATGTCCATTCTCCATGAAGAAACTTGAAACAAAAGCTTGTAGTGCACTTGAGAGCTCCTTAGCTTTCTTCCTTGTCATAGGTCCACTAGAAACCTTCAATGGGTCCTTGCCTTCTCCATGTGTGCCTTCCTTAGCAGCTGACCAAACTGAGTTCATGTATGTAGATGCATGTAATGAAACTATATGGTATGTACATGTATGAACCTAGCTTTGATACCAACATCTATTATCTACTCCGGGGTAGTCCAGTTATGGTGCCAAAATTGTGCATTTAAAAGTCCCAAGGTTGGTAAGTTTTGTAGGCCATTAGAACATTACCCTTAGTGTGCATACCCAAGTGGCCCTCTTGGGCACTATGTAAATACATGCACATTGGTCCAACCATTATAGACACATTCACATTTTATGAATGCCATGGCATCAAGGAAGGAAAATACTAGCACAAGTCTTAATCTTGCTTACCACACATTAGGCAATCTTATTTAGTGTGAGTGACCAGCCAGTGTACCTGAAAATTATTCCAAAAAAATGTATCAATCTAGCCATGTAACTCCTTATTTTATTTACCTCATTATCAATTCGAGTATTTAAGAAAACCAATAAATTTTTTTTTACATCAATAGCCCACCTATGGACCAAGTTATGGATTTTTTAAGTTGGTTACAAAATTTTGACCAAATGAACAGTAGATTAGCCCTATTTGTAATGTCATATCTTTGGATACAGGGATCCAAATTCAGAAATTAAAAATCTCAGTTAAACCTCTATATGTCCTCTAGGTCTGGTCAAAATTTCATACCAATAATCACTCTACACAGGGAGATAAAGAACCTTAAGTGCAGAGTCAAAATTCTGGTCACTTTATCACTATTTTGCCCATGCAAAATTTCATTAGTGTGCAAACACTTCATTCACAAAGGGAAAGCCCTCTATAGCTACCCCATATATGTCCATCACATATAGGAAATACATTCCCTTACATTTAACAACCATATGTGGCTAAAACAAAATTTACAAGTAAGCAGCCCATCATTCACACTTAGGCAGCTTTGCACCACATCACTTACATAGCCAAAACATTACTCAAATGTTCTCATACTTGTCTCATTTTACATACACTACATGTACATGCATACATTCACTAAAATATGGTCTTAACTCAGCTAAATACGCACCCTAGGGTACAGGAGGTCCTGAGACACAATGGACTCCAAAAACAGGATGCTGGACAGCTGCTCCACAACACAATAAGTACCACCATTAAAAATACCAAATGTGATCCTAAAATCACAAAAATTTCCAGATAATAACTTGACATATGGAAGTTCATGTACCTGAAATTTTAGATCAAAACTCAAACCACAAACGTTAGTTTGAAGGTGATCTTTCAGCTGGACCTGAAATGACAGAATTGAGGGGAGTAAGTTTCATTGAGAAACTTAGTAAGGGTAGCACTTGGATTCAATAGGAAATGTAGCCATCATTAAAACCTGCATCCAAATACACTAAAACAAAAAAACCACAATGCATATATACAAGATATAGCAACCAAATGCAGCAGCCAAACACAAACAACAAACACTTGAAATGTAGTAGCAACATATACCATAGGTTAGTCCATAAAACATGTAATAAACTTAACCAAATCACTATGGAAGCCCTCGTAAAGCTAATGCTTGGTCTTAGGAGGATTTTAATACTAGTTAGTACTAACTTTTGGGCTCTAGAAACCCAGAAATTCGCTGCCATCACTGTGCACTTCACACTAGGTCAAAAAACCTTCAATAAGTGCACTCCCTCACTAAGCTTGGTTTATCAAGCTCATGGCTCTCTTCCAAGCTTAGCCCTAGCTCCATGGATATTTGAAAATTGCAGAAAACAATCCATGAGAGCAAGAGAACCCGTATGTTGATGGGTATGCTGAAATTGGAGCTTGATCCTAGGTGCACTCAAGCAATAGCACCAAATAGCTTCCAATTGTGCTTCCTTGACTTCAATTGCAAGTAGTTTTGAGTTTGAAGGTATGGTGGCTATGGAGGAAGTGTGGAGGATAGGGCTGGCTTTCTTTTTTTTGGTGGAGGCGGAAATTTAGAGAGCAAAGGTGGTCTTGACTACTTAAACAGTCAAAAGTACACTAAACACACTTAAGTAGTCTTAACCTTGTCTTATGTCATTTTTCTTGCTACAAGACTATGGTTTCTTAGTCTTAATATCTTGGCCCACATTTGACCATCCTTATCTTCCTTTCACAGCCCTCCTTATGTGGGATAACCCCACAAAACTTCCATTTGACTTAAGTCATAGACATACACATCTTAAGGGCTACATTAGAACACTTACGTCCTTTATGCCTTTTTGTGTTTTCTTTGTCCTTAGTTCTCTTCCATAAGCAATTTGGTACTCCAATAGCACTTTCATACCATTCATATCCTTCCCATAACTCTCCAAATCTCTTTTGTGAAAGTTTTGCAATTGAGTACCCGAATTTCCAAAATCTTACAAAAAAGTCCATAGGTTGCGTGACAAACAAGCAATCTTTAAGGCTTTTCTTGGGGACCAAGTTACCAATTGGAACACTTTTAAGGAGGTGTTGATCATACGTTTTACCCCCCACACTACAATCACTATGGTGAGAATTACACAATATAACAGTTTTTAACCATTATGACACTTGTAATTCTCCCATTTTGTGAGGTGGTAATACAGATTGCCCAAAACCCTGTCTGGTCAAGGTTATCTGAGACCTTCACCAAAGAAGAGTCACCCTTCCTTCGGATGGTAGTGGAAGTACCAATGGCAAGTGATTTTCAGGTGCCTCGCTTGGAAACCTATGATGGGTGTGGTGACCCTCAAGCCCACCTAACCAAGTACAGGCATAGTATGGTGCTACACGGTGCCGATGACACAACCTTTTGCAAGTGCTTTGAGGTCACCCTCTCTAGCCCAGCAACTGCATGGTACAACTCCCTCACCCCTGGAACTATAATGAGTTTCCAAGAGCTGTCCACGGTGTTAACGAAGCAGTTCATTGGTAGTAGGCCAATGGTGAAGATGCCCATTCAGATGTTTGACTTAGCGCAAAGGAATAGGGAGACCATTCGCGACTATGTCAAAAGGTTCAATCATGAAGCCCTGAGTGTGCCGTACTTCCGTCCCAAAATACACATCCTCACCATGTTAAGGGGACTTTGAAGAGACCCACAACACTTCTACGAATTCTCTAAAGACCCCCCAGACACCCTCGGAGAATTCTACTGAAGGATATAACAATACATAACGGTTGAAGAACTTAGGATGGGGGGCCAAAGTCTGAGCACATGTGCCCCGAAGGACAGAGCAGCCAACCTTGGTATCCAACTGAAGGTGGAGGGAGACCTCGAAAGTAGAGGGGGAAGAAGCCATTGACATTTACCCCCTCAAACACCACGAGAACGAACATACTACTGGCAATGGAAAGGCAAGGCACCCAGATCCAGCAACCGAATGGCATGACCTCGAAAAACAAGAAAAATATGAAGAAATTCTGTCAATTCCATCTCATGACACTAAGGATTGCTTCCAACTCAGGAAGTACATCGAGTCCTTGATCAAGCAGGGCTAACTTCACCGGTACCTGCGGATGCCCTCTCTCAGGGGAAGGACAGAGGAGGAAAAAAAGGAAAATGAGGACTACGATGTCGATCGATGTCAGAACTGAAGTCCCAAGAAGAATCCTCCACCACCGGCTGGTGTAATCCAGACGATCACCATGGGACTACCTTTGGCAGAAAGGAATAAGAAGGCCAGGGAAATCTCAGTGATGGAATTTGGTAACCCATCAAACAAGCTCGTTTGGAAAGATGGGCGTATCATAGTATTCCCACATGATGACCCACTCCTTATTATGGCAAGGATTGGGAGTTGGTACGTTAAAAGGGTGCTCCTGGATGATGGGTCCAACACCGATGTCTTATTCTCCCACCTGTTGCCAAGCTTGGGCATCGCAAAAAATGACCTCAAACCTGTCACATCTCCTGCCTTTCGCGGTAGGTCCTTCTGAACTCGCTGTCCTTTGGTAGATTGGCCTACCTCTAATGTGAAGTGGAACTTCAATTCAGAACAATGGAGATCTCTTCGCCTCAGCCATGACCAGGTTCATAGTCATTGACGTCCCCTTTTCGTACAATGCAATCCTCGAAAGGCAAACTCAAGGAAACTTTTACATCCGACCAGATGTGAAGTACCTGACGGTCATCATCGGTACAAAGGAGGGGGACACAAAAATTTTTATTGATCAAATGGAGGTCTGGAAGTTCTTCGTAAGGGTAAGACAAAGCCCGATGAAAGTGCACACGCAGACCTCAGAAGAGAAGGGCAAACCAGGCGAAGAAGCTACAGAGGGAGAGAGAAGCGACTCAGAGAAAATTGAAATTGAGAATGCAGAGCTTGTCTCAGGCCGAAGTACCCATGTAGGGAAACAGCTGGCTCAAGGTGACAAGCAAAAGCTTGTATCTTTCCTTTTACTGAACAAAGATCTATTTGCCTAATTGCTGAAGGACATGCCTGTGGTAAACCCTTACATAATTCAACATAGTCTTAAGATACACCCTGACGTGAAGCCTGTTCACCAAAAAAAAAGAAGCTTTTCAGCACACAAAAACAACTTCATCAAATCCGAAGTCCAACGATTGATGGAAGCGGACGTAATAAGGAAATTCAAATATCCCGAATAGTTTAGTAACATTGTTATTGCCACGAAAGAAGGGAGTGACAAACTTCGAATGTGAATCGACTTCCGAAATGTGAACGATGCTTGCCCTAAGGATTCATATCTTCTACTGCCAATAGACCAGTTGGTAGACTCAACTACCGAGTTTGGCCTCCTTAGCTTCCTCGATGCCTTTAGTGGGTATCATGAAATCAGGATGGACCCCGAAGATGAGGAAAAAACTGCCTTCATCACCGAAGTTGGTACATACTACTATATTAGAATGCCCTTTGGGCTAAAGAACACAGAGGCCACGTACCAGAGGTTGATGAATAGGGTCTTCGGCTCCCAAATCGGGAGAAACATGGAAGTCTACGTCGATGATATGATAGTTAAGAGCAAACTGCCGAGTAGTCAAATCATAGACTTAGAGGAAACATTCCACCAACTGAGGACATTCAGAATTCATCTCAACCCCGAAAAATGTGTGTTTGGGGTGAATGCGGGTAAGTTCCTTGGATTCATGGTGTCAGAAAAAGGTATTGATGCCAATCCGGAAAAGGTTAAGGCCCTACTAGGATTTCAAATTCCCACAACGACCAAGGATGTGCAAAGACTCATGGGGATCGCTATCTGCAGATTCATCTCCAGATATGGGGATCGCTATCGACCATTCTTTAAAGTCCTCACTAAAGCAGCAAAAAATGGAGGTGACCTCGGGACTGAGGTGCGCCGTTGGAACGTAGACTGCCAAAAGGCCTGGGAAGAGCTTAAAGTCTACATAACTCATCTGCTGACACTTTGGCAGCCACGGGAAGGAGAACGCCTCATACTCTACCTCACCGTCATCGAAAAGGCAGTAAGCTCGGTCCTTGAAAAGGAAGACAGGGCAAAGCAATGGCTAGTATATTATGTGAGCAAGTCTCTACATGGTGCCGAAGTTAGGTACCCCTTGCTATGAAAGGCTATTTATGCCCTGATACTTCAAGCATAAGGTTACGACCCTATTTCCAAGGGCACCCCATTGTTGGGCGAAGTAACCTGCCTCTTTGGGATATCATGAAGAAGGTAGACCACTCGGGAAGGATTTCGAAGCGGTGCATCGAGGTCGGTGAGTATGATATCACCTATGAGCCGAGGAAGGCAATAAAAGCATAGGCATTGGCAGATTTCATTGCTGAAGTACCCGTTGCAGAAGACAGTCCACCTAACCTCGGAAAGGATGAACCTGAGTGGACTCTGTTTGTTGACGGGGCCTTTGGCTCCGAACATCAAGGAGCTGGAGTAATTCTTTGTGGTCCTGAGGGTATGGAAGCCATGAAGGCCATCAAATTCGTCTTTAATGTCACCAACAATATGGAAGAATATGAAGCACTCATAGCAGGTTTGTGCCTCACCAGAAGAGTTGGTGTGAGAAACCTAAAGGCCCACAGCGATTCTCAGCTCGTGGTTCGATAGATGGAAGGGGACTACGGGGCAAAGGACCCAACCTTGGCAAAGTATCACTACCTCGTATCAAAGCTTATCCAGGAGTTAGATGCAGTACACATCGAGAATGTACCTCATCGGGACAATAACGAAGCAGATACTTTGGCTAAGTCAAAAAAGTCCACCGAGGTGCTAAGTCACCCGAGCATAGCAATAATGAGCATAGCAACCTCGGAAAAAGGGTGGAAAAATCCCATAAAAAAGTATGTCACGACTTTGAAACTTCCCAAGGATCCTCTTGATGCAGCAAAAGTGGGAAGACGTTTTGGACGATATTTCCTGATCGGGGAGGAGTTATACCGACAAGGGTACGCGAGTCCACTGAAAAGGTATGTCGGCGAAGAGGATGTAGAGACAATCCTCAGAGAAGTCCATGAGGGGGCCTATGGTTCCCACATAGGAACTGATGCTCTGGCAGGAGTACTACTCTGCCAAGGATACTTCTGGCCCACTTTAAGGAAGGACGCAAGGCAATTCGTGTAGAAATGTGACAATTGCCACAAACACACTAACATCCAGTAGCTACCCTCGAAAATGGTAACTCCGGCTAACTACCCTTGCCCCTTCGCAGTATGGGGTATTGACCTCATCGGGCCTCTCCCAACTGCACCCGGAGGAGTGAAGTTCGGCGTAGTCGCAGTGGATTACTTCACTAAGTGGATTGAGGCAGAGCCTTTGGCAACCATATCAATGAAGGACGTACAGAAATTTGTCTAGAAGAACATCATTTGCAGATTCGGCATATTGAGGGTGATAGTGGCCGATAATGGTTCCCAGTTTATTGACAAGGGGTTCCAAGAATTCACTACTGACCTCGGGATAAAAATGCACTTTGCCCCGGTAGCTCATCCATAGAGCAACGGACAGGTAGATGTGTCAAACAAAACCATAAAAGATGGCTTGAAAATGAGATTGAAGGAATCAAAAGGAAAAGGGTTAGGAGAACTTCCTAGTGTACTATGGAGCTATCGGACAACCCTCTAAAGGGCCACAGGTGAAATACCTTTCTCTCTCATATTTGGCACGGAGGCCATTATTCCTATTGAAGTGGTTCAGCCATCCATAAGGAAACAAGTGTTCAATGAAGAGGGGAACGACCCTAGGTTGAGAACCAAGCTGGACCTAATTGACGAACACAGAGAAGTGGCTGAGCTTAGAAGAAGAGCTTTTTAACAAAGGGTAGCCATCGTTGCAAACTAGCATGTCAAACAAAAAGGAATCAGGAAAGGGGACCTCATCCTCCGAAAGGCTGAGTTTGAGCCCCAAAGACCATCTCACGGAATACTTCGGGTGAACTGGGAAGGGCCCTATCTAGTTCTTGATGAAGTTCGGCAAGGAGTCTATAAGCTCGGCGATGCTGAAGGTGGATAACTTAGGAACACATGGCATTCAGATGCCCTGAAAAAATTCTACACTTAGAAAAATTTCTAAGTAAAAAGTCCCACCAAAGGAGTCTAGCCGAACAAGGTGTAAGTACCTATGTACAAAAAAATACATCTAACCGAACAAGGTTGATACAAATAGGCAAAGCTTTGCTGAAAGATATTGGCCGAAAGGGGCGCTACATGTGCCAAAGGTGATTATCCGGATAACAGGCACAAAGGATCTTTACTATCTTCCCGAGGGACCTAGACGAAAAATGGTTGAACTGAACCTCAGTTCCGAAGATAGTATAAGAGAAATATGTCCTGGAACTTAGCCAAATTTTCATTCATGACTTTGTACAACAAGGATAAGCTTTGGGGGAAAAAAGAAATCTCATTTATGTCTTTGTACAATGAGGAGAAGTTTACAAAGAAAAAGAAGAAGAAAAACCAAAGCCTATTAGGGGTTCTGGATGCCTAGGGGACCTCGGCATCCTGAGCTACTTCACCACCAACTTCCTCTGTCACATCCTTTGGTGCCGGAGGAAGGGCAAAGGGAAGATTAAGGTGCTCTATCTTTGACCATGTCCAGCAAGGCCCTTCGAGGATGTCCAGACCCGCCAAAAATGAGACGTTGAGGTCTAGGTACTTGGCCAAAATTTGGTATCAATCCAAACAAAAGCCGTCTTGGAATGCAACCTTCAGCTTTGTCCTTCTCGATAGCCAAATCGTTCAGCTCGTCCCTCAGCTTAGTGACCTCCTTCTCCAGCTTCTTCATCTTCTTTTCTTCTTTTCCTTCTTCAGTGGTTGACCTCAGCTTGAAGTTCGGTGTTGTCTATGAGGGCCTTCGTGAAGAGCGCAAAGTCTTCCTCCTTCTCCTTCTGGTAGGCCTCGTTAGTTTGAAGTTAGCATTATAACCTTCTCCCCGAGGTCAGACACTTTCTTGGATAAATCTTGAAAGAGCTCCTCCTGACTCTTCAAGAACTCATCCCAAACTTTAGCCACCTCCTCCTTGGCTATCTTGTTCAGCTCGACGTACTTAACAACCAAGCTGGCACAAAAAACCTTAGCTCTCTCCAAGCGCTCTTCGGTCTGAGATGGATTCGAAGACTGCTTTGCTACCCTTGCTCTGAAGTTTCCACTGTATGCCAAGAGTTGTGAAAAAGAAAGACTTCGAGTAAGGGTTAGAAGGCTATAAAACCTTAGAAAAATCTTCTAAGTCTCAAAAAGCTCAAAATTTACCTGGGCAGCGTGTTCGGACATCCTCACGGTGAAGACCTCCTCGTTTGGGCACTCCTCAGCAAGGGACTTGAGGGTGGCATTGGTGATGATGCCCTCGCCATCTAAAGAGCCATTTTTTGGCTGTCCTTGGAGAACGGGTTCATATCTTCCAGGAAGGTCTAAAAAGGCTCATTCGGCACCTTGTCCCATGGTATGTGGGAGTCCCAAAGGGCCCGCTTCCGGGCGTGCTCCACCACCCACGCAGCGGGCGCCTGCTCCTCTGCAAAATCACACCAAAGTTTCGTCATCACATTATCCCTTAGCCCTACATCTATAAGATCTAAAATGTCAAAAAAATCCCAAAATCATAGAAAAATGTCTAAGGGACAAACCTGGAGGAACTTTGACGACATCTGCCTCAGAGTCGCTGACCTCCTGTACATCGGAGGGGACCTGCTTGCCCTTCCCTTTTTGGCACTCCTCGAGCTCTTCAGCGGAAGAGGCCCCCGCTGAACTCCTCAAGACATCGACCTCAGTAGTAGGGCTTCATGGAGTCGATTTGACCGCCGACTCTGAGCGTAGGTTAGCGCGAACCAAAGTCTGGTCCTGCACCTCCACGTCACCTTTGGGAGGGGAGGGAAAAGGGTCCTCCTTGGCCTTCTTCCTTGCCGAAGATGGCCTTCCCCCGACCGTCTTCTTCCTCTTCGGGGCAGCTTTCTTCCTTTACTGCTCCCTCTTTTCAGCCTGCCCAAGGAAGAGGGACTTGTAGAAAGCAACGAATGGATCATCCATATCTGGAAAGCAAAGATATCAGTGTAAGTCCAGAGGAGTGCATATAACAAAATCTGGAAGATAACTTACTGTCCACAAGGCCCTCATATGTGAGCTCCCTATGAAGGAGCATCACCAGCCATGCCTTCTTCCCATCAATAGCAGGCTTCGGCATGTTGAGTTCAGTTTTGTGGTCCTTGATTACCCCCAACTCCCGAAGAACCTCTTCGGTCATAAGATTCCACTTGATGGGAAAGAGGTTCAAGGAGCTTGGAGGGACCTCAGGGTCCCAGTTCATGACAGCTCAGACACGGCCGTCGAACTCTTCAAATCTCGGCGCTAACTCAGGAGTTAGTAGCTTCCTGGGGTTGACGACATCCGTCTCCAGCGTCCCCTAGGCCCACCTGGTAGGCACATATGACCATGCCTCATCCACCTTGAGGAAGAAGAATTTCTTCTCCCACCCTCGCAGCTGTCCTTGGTCCCGAAAGTGAACATATACTTTTTGCTCCCAGATCCCCAAGGTAGCAAAAAATAGAAGCCACCCTTCAGAACCGGAAAGAGTTTGTAGTATTGCATGAAGATGACAAAGTGGGGCTCTATCTTGAAAACCTTACACATGCAAAGGAAATAATTGAAGTAAGAGTAAGAGTTGGGAGGAAGCTGATTCATGGCTACGCCATGCAATCGGCAGAAGTCGCAAATCATCTTCGGCGGAGGAAACTGAAGTCCGACCTTCAGTTGGGCCCAAAAGACGATAACCTTGTCCAAGTTATTCATATAACTGAACCGGCCAAGTTTGGGTAGCCTGATAACTGCGTAAGAAGGGAGAAAGAATTTAGTTGTCCACTTCGCTAACTTCTTTGAAGTGGTACAACTCGGATGAGAATAAGAGGAAGCCAGCTCTCGGGGATAGTTTGGACAGACAAGAGCGGAATGGGGGAAGACATTCGAAAGAGGGAAACCTAACTTCAGAAAGGTGAAAAGAAAAGAAAGAAACAATGCTGAAGAATGACTTTGGAAGAAGGAGATGACTTCAGAATAGTGGAAAAGCTAGAAACACAGAAAATCGAAGGACTTCGGGAAGGAAACCAACCAAAAATCTTGCTGAAGTCAGGATTTGTGAATGCCGTCATGAAAACTTGCCAAAAATTGCACCGCCGCTCACGCCACCACAAGAAAAAGGAGAAAGGTTGAGAGAAAACGAAAGCAAAATGGAAGCAAAAGAAAGCAAGGAGGGAGAACTATGAGGAAAGAAAGGTTTATATAGGCTGAAGGGGTAGGCAAATCGTTGCCATAATTACCCTTTGAACGTGAATCGTTGCCATAATTACCCCTCGAAGGTGAAGAGACGCGTTGGTACAACCAACGCAACTATCCACCAATTGCTAGATGACACGTGTCGCTCGACACAGGAAATGAGGGCACGCCTCCTGATAGCATGGAGCCCTAGGCAAGCTTATCCGAAGTGACGTGTTTGTCTGATTAGAAGACATAATGATTCACTGATAAATGACATAGGCCCAAAGAAAGGGGATATCCACCTCGGGCTGACGGAATAACTTCAAGAACATTGGAAACTTGGCCAAAAACTGGGAGAGCCACTTAAGTACCAGAGGAGCTACCTCAGTTAGGAAAGGCATTTCAGGTTGCTAAAACTCCCTCCGAAGAAGATAACCTCGGCTAAAAATTCAGTCATGACAACTGAATTAACCACCACCTTCCACGAAGACTCCCATGATTTTCTCAAATGACCAAAGATATAACTTCAGCTTTCTGAGGGGGGTATGCGATAGCCAAAGGGCTATTACCCTCCAAACTCCCAAGCTATGACGAAGCACTGCCCTCAGAAAACATGAGCATCACCCTCGGAGAATGCAAGCACCAACCTCAAGAAAAAAGGGTCCGTAATCCTTGACCCCCTAACCTCGGTAATCCACCATCACCTTCGAGGAATAACAGGACTGACCCTAGGAACATGGTACACTACCACCATTGGTAAGATGACCTGACCAACTTCGGGAAGAGTAGACTCACCATCCCCGGCAGGGGAAAACATCCTCCGAAAGGGATCCTCTGTGCCGAGGGGCCTTCCGAGTAACTGGAGCAACGTCGGCTAGAAGCTTTCATATCTCGAAGAGGTCCTTTTCACCATAGGGGTCTTGTGAACATGAAAAAAATGGTTAAGGAACCTCTGACACAGAGACCTCGCACATGCCCCTGACACACAGGCTTCCAACGGCCTTGACTTCTGGCGAAAATGGCCTATGGCCAGCTGGAGATCCCCATCCTCAAAGGTACGAACCGTATCTGGCTGAAAACGTGTCATGATCTAAAAGGGTTGTGTCAAACAGACTTCTGCCAATGTCCTCCTATAAATACTTGGGGAAATGACCTTGGTAAAGACACAGGCAGAACTCTCAAGAGAACTCTACCTTTTACTCTTCATTCACTAATCTTCACTTGCCAAATACTGACTTGGGCGTCGAAGGCTCCTCCCCCAGAAACACACTTTGGGGACCTCCTAACCCCTGTCCTTTTGAGTGTTTTAGGTAATCTCATGATGGAAGTCTCTTCTGCCAGCATCTCTATACCAGAAGTCCCTCTTAGGCCTACCATGTCGTACAACGAAGTTGCCAATGGGCATTACCAATCTCGGGGTGAATGTGGTGAAGCTGAGTTCGGCGGGGGAGGTCCTTTGAAAGAAGAAGAAGGACGCCACAGCTAATTTCACTACAGCATTAGAAATCAATGCTGAGCTTCTTGTTGAGATTGATTAGCTGAAGAAGCAGAAGAAAAAGAAGAAGAAGGTGGAAAAGGAGACGGAGGCACTATAGAAAGAGGTGAAACATCTAAAAATCAAGAAGGCTAGGGCAAATGAGGCGATAAAGCCTTTTTTTAAAGATGGTTTTTGCCTTGCTCA
Organism: Aquilaria sinensis; assembly: GCA_005392925.1. Lineage (NCBI taxonomy): Eukaryota > Viridiplantae > Streptophyta > Magnoliopsida > Malvales > Thymelaeaceae > Aquilaria > Aquilaria sinensis. Next base: position 130,701 of record SMDT01000625.1, on the reverse strand, counting down.
CCATCAGATCCTCTTACGATTTCCCGACCATGACGTCTCTTTCCTAAATGCCCTCGATATCCTTGAAGGACCATTCTTGCCATGGTAAAAAAGGGATTTCCTCAACCTTCCAGAACATCCTCCTTCGGCTAAAGATGTTGATGATGATGATGCGGATGATGCCGAGGATGTTGATGCCGAGGAGCCCGAAGATAGGAAAAATAACCCTCCAGGCTCTATTTTTGTAGTTACTTTTTTTTTGCACTTGGTATTTTGTCTTCTTAAATGGAATATGCTTCCTTTCAAAAATTTTGGCTAAGTCCATGATTAGCACGATCTTCGGCAAGTGTTGCTCACTGACAAAGCTTTCAGAAGATTCACCCTTTTTGGCTAACTTACCATCTTTGGTTATGCTATGCTTAGTACTCTTGGTCATGAGCTCTCCTTGACAAAAAATTTTATCAAGAATTGCAAACCTTAGCCTTTTCTTTTTAGAGAGTTATGACTATTTTCCTAAGTGTTTTAGAATATAATTCAAGCAATGTTTTTAGGAAAGTTGCTATGTACAAGAACACATAGGTACTTTCAGAATCAACCATATTTGGTTAACCTCCTCCCGTAGGCTTCCTGCCTAACACTTTGGCACATTCGATTGATTTCTTTGGGGAGGCTTCTCATAATAAGGCTCTTTCCTTGGAAAATTCTAAGTGTAGAATTTTTTCAAAGAGTCGAATGCCATGTATTTTTCAACTCTTCTCCTTCACTATTTCCAAGTTTATAAACTCTTGGCTGAACTTTCTCAAGGACCAAATGTAGTCCTCCCCAATTTTCCTTAAGTACAGCATTAGATGGTCTTCAAGATTCTATTTTATCCTTTTCAAGAACAAGGTCTCCTTTCTTGATCCCTTTAGGTTTGACATGCAAGATCATAGCAATGGCTATCCTTTGCTAAAAAGCTTTTCTTCTAAGTTCGTCCATCTCCCTATGTTCATCAATCATATCTAAATTGGTTCTCAAACCAAGGTTGTTCCCTTTCTTGTTGAACACCTGTCCTCAGATAGACGGTTGTACAACTTCAATAGGGATAATGGCCTTAGTGCCGAGTATGAGTGAAAAAGGTGTTTCACCAATAACTCTTCTACGAGTTGTTCGATGACTCCATAGTACACTCGAGAGTTCTCTTGGCCATTTTCCCTTGGATTCTTTCAACCTCTTCTTGAGACCATCTTTTATTGCCCTATTAGGCACCTCAACTTGTCCACTACTTTGAGCATGGGCAACTAGGGTGAAGTGTGATTTTACCGTGAAGTTAGTTGCAAATTCATGAAATCCTCTATCAATGAATTAGGAACCATTATCTGCAATTATCGCTCTTGGCACACCAAATCTACATATGATGTTCTTCCAGACAAACTTCTAGATGTCCTTTGCTGAAATTGTTGCCATAGGCTCTACCAAAATCCACTTGGTGAAATAATCTACTACAACTACACAGAACTTCACTTCTTCAGGAGCTATCAGGAAAGGACCAATGAGGTCAATACCCCAAACAACAAAGGGGCAGGGATAGTCAGCTGAAGTCATTGCTTCCGAGGGTACTATTCAAATGGGTGCGTATCGCTAGAAGTTATTGAATTTTTTGACAAACTCCCTTGTGATCTTCTATAAAGTAGGCCAAAAATATCCTTGTCAAAATAGTACCCCAGCAAGGGCATCAGTCCCAATGTGATATCTGCAGGCTCCTTCATGGACTTTTGTAAAGACTATCTTGATGTCTTCTTCACTAATACACCTTTGTAATGGATTTGCATACCCTTGCCTGTACAATTCTTCCCCAATCATGAAGTACCTTTGTGGCAACCCTAGGCTGGTTGGCTGCCTGCTGCCTAGGATCGCTAGGAATTTTGGGAAATTCCTGTGTTTTGGTTCATAATTATTGGTTTCTTTGCTTGTGGTAAAAACTAATGCACGTGACCTAAACTTACTAACTTAAATACTAGCATTAAATAATGCATGGGTAGCTTCGGCATGGTAATTTAAATATAAATTCAAACATTCAAAATAATGGCAGTACCACACTTAAAAATAATTGTAAAACTAGCCAAAGCCATAAACATGTTTTCTACAAGTATCAACCCTATGTACATTATTTGGCTATGTGCATGAATCATAAACCAAAACACAAAACTAACCATTGCTGCTAAAGGCATCTAGTACAATTAAGTACTCAAGCATAACCTACTAAGATTATCCTACTAAACTAACCATATAAGCTCTACTTCTCAAATGACGATAGCCTCGACCTCCCCCTTGTCCAACTAAATCAACCACTGCTCAAGGTCAATCCAACATAGTTAGTATACAACAAACCAATAAACCCGAAGATACAAACTACCAAGTATAACTTGTACCTAGTTAATTAGCTCAACAACCATCTCGGGTTGTTGGCCAAACCACACAAACCTGCACATATAAACTAATGGGTGAGAATCATAGATTCTCAGTAAGGGATCTTCTAGTGGTACCTGCAAAAGAAAACACTAAAGGACAATGGACAACAAATGTCAGAAATCTACCACGAGCTCATAACGGTCTGAGGCCTAATATATGCACATATACTTGAGTCCCTTGGGACCCTTCTGATGCCCAACGGCATCTTCGTTGAATGGCATGTTGGCCCGCAGGGAGAACTTCCAATGTGAAGAAGTCTAAAACACTTGGAAGAAACACGGATTATAAGCTCCCCGGAGTGTGTTTCCAGGGGAGGAGCGTCTAACGCCCAAGTCAGTCTTTGTGAAAGTAGTAGTAAAGAGTAGAGAGCAAGGAATAGCGAGAGTCTCATGTCCTTACCAAGGTCTCTCTTAAGTATTTATAGGAGGGTGGAAGGATGAGGTCATTTGACACAGCCTATCCAGATCACAACACGTGTTCAGTTAGTTCTGATCCGTACCTTCGAAGGTACGCATCTCTAGCTAGTCATAGGCCATTCTAGCCAAAGGGCAGGGGCATGTCTAAGGTCTCTTTGTCATAGGCTCCTTAACCATTTTTGTCGTACCTCTGTAGGACCCCTTCGGGCAGAGATTTTCCCCGAGGGCTATCAAGCAAGGCCCTTCGAAAAAGTGGGTCACCTTCGGGAGAATTTTTCCTTTGTCAAGGATGGTGGATCTGCATTTCTGAGGTCTATAGATTCACAAATCTGAGGATTGTGAGGACACCTTTTCCTGAAGTTGGTCATACCACTTTCCAAGGGTGGTATGTAGAATGACCGAGGTAGGGATTAAGTTTCTACTGAAGGTGGCGTCAAGTTAGCTGATTAGGAGATCTCAGGGTCGATAGCCCTTCAGCTATCACCTTCCTTATCCTAGTCCTCTCCTAGCAAGTTATGGCCATAAACTCACTCTAGTAAGCCTTGACTTGCCTACTGTGCCACGTTATCACCTAAGCACGTAGTAACCTCCCATTGAATACTATGAGCAGGAGTAATCCAAGTCTACTTGGTGAAGCAAAGTTGGGTGAACTAAGGTCCCAAACTAGTGCTTCAAGGCTAGGACCAGGCTAGGCCACTAGGTGTTACTAACCTTTCACCTTTCCTATGGTGAACCTTGACTAGCACATGGCCAATCTAGTTTAGGTGTACTAGGTTCCCACTCTAGCTCCTCAATCCTATGACCCAAACAGGTACCTAGGTGTATTAAACCTCCACCCCTAGGTATACTGGGCTTGCACTTTAGTCCCTCTAGTCTATGACTCAACTAGTTGACCAAGTATTACTAAGCCTCCACCTTCCTTGGTGAACCTTGTACAATACTAGGCTTGGCACTTGTTACACTTCAATGAGTTCGCCATCACTAGGAATCATACTTTCTCTAAGTGTTCCTTGTATTTCCTAGCACATATTAAGGTACAAAATGCACTAAGGTAGCTTAACTACCTTCCTCCTCAAAGACCCTTTAATGTGCCCAAGTAACTTAGCTTGAGTGCTAAGTCACCTACCTACTTAGAGCTTTTGGTTTTCCTTTTGATTCCTTAGGGTAGCTTGCACTTACATGGGTATTAAGCAACCTCCCAAGCCATACCAAGCTCCAATATTATCCAATCTAGGCTTCCCATGGGCCCTAGAGCTCACATTGTGAGCTAATGCACTTATGTGCCCTTGTTAGACTCACAGTGCCTTCTTTGGCCCTTTGGTGTTTTCACTAAATTTCTACAACTCTTGTCACTCTTAAGCTACTCTATGGTTAGTGAAATACAACCTCAAGCCATGTTTCCAAACCATAGCAAGTTGTGCCATCAGTTGCCCACATAACCGTGCCTTAGTACACATGCACTTCCCCTAGTTACCTAGGCTGCAATTCTAGTTTACCATTGCTAGTTGACCATACTCCTTGATTAAACCACTAGGTTACCCACTATTAATGCATTTAAACTACCTTAGAGATAACTAAAATGTTACCCACTCAGGGGTAGTCCAATTATGGTGCCAAAATTGTGCATTTAGACTCCTAGGATTGATAATGTTCTGTAGGCCCTCAGAACACTACTCTTAGTGTGCATACCTAAGTGGGCCTCTTGGGCACTATGTAAACACATGCATATTGGTCCAACCATCACACACAAATTCACATTTCATTCACACCATGGCATCAAATAAGGAAAACACCAGCACAAGTCTTAATCTTGGCTACCACACATTAGGCAATCTTGTTAAGTTCTAATGACCAGCCACTACACCTGTAACTTCCAATAATAAAATGTATCATTCTTGCCATGTAATGCCCTGTTTCCATTACATCATTATCAAGTAGAGACCTAGAGCAAACCAAGGAATGCAAACCAAGGAATTTTATTTTACATCAACAGCCCACCTGTGCACCAAGTTATGGATTTTTTATGTTGGTTACAAAATTCTGACCAAATGAACAGTAACTTAGCCAACTTTGCAACATCATATCTTTGGTTACAGAGCTCCAAATTCAGAAATTCCAAATTCTTGTTCAACCTCTTGATGTTATCTAGGTGTAGTGAACATTTACACAAATATTACACCTACACAGGGAGATATAGAACTTTAAGTGTAGAGTAGAAATTCTGGTCACTTTATGACCATTTTGCCTATACAAAATTTCATAAGTGTGCAAACACTTCATTCACAAGGGGAAAACCCTCCAAAGCTATCCCATATGCGTCCATTACACATAGGAATTACATTCCCTTGCCTTTAACAACTTTATGTGGCCAAAACAGAATTTGCAAGTAAGTAGCCCATCATTCACACTTAGGCAGCTTCCTACCACATCATTTACATAGCCAAAACATTACTCAAATGTTCACATACTTGTCTCATTTTACATACACTACATGTACATGTAAGCATGCACTAAAAAATGGTCTTAAATTAGCTAAATATGCACCCTAGGTTACAAGAGTCCCTAAGATACAATGGACTCTTGATAGCCGAAGGGCTATCGCCCTCCAAAGGACTTCGCATGTGTGCACCACCCTTGGCCAGCGCACGACCTTCGCTCAAAACAAACACGACAAAACCCTAGCAAAGAGAGGGCCTCAGCACCCTTGGACAAGCTGGATAGGTGCTACCCTCAGGAAACTCATGGGACCAACTTCGGACAGAAGGGGTCACCACCCTTCCCATGGGTGACCTTGCGCCGACCTCACGTGCCCAAAACCACCTTTGGATACTCTTCGGGCCACCCTCGGAGCATGCACAGGAAGTGCCATCATCAGGTACCCGAGCCTGACCTCGGGAGAGCCCAACCAAAGGTGCCTCGTACAAACAAGGGAACTACCTTCAAAAGAGCTTGCCTCCCCAGATGATCTCTGTACTCTGAAGAAGTTTGGTCCCCTGAAAAGGCCACATGGACATACGACAAAAAGGCTGAGGAGCCCCTGACATGCCGCCCTCGTATAAGTCCCCGACAGGTCGCCCGTGGACACGCTCTGACATGCCACCATTGTATGACCTAGGCTTTTGACCAGATGGCCTGCGATCGGCTGAAGGCCCCCACTCCAGAAGGTATGGACCATATCCAACCGAACACGTGTCACGATCTGGGCTGGCTGTGGCAAACTAACTTCTCCTGTACACCTCCTTATAAATATTCAGGAAACACCCCAGGTAAACGGATCCCACTCTAGGGGAAAAACCTCTCCACTCCTTACTTATTCTCCATTTCCAAACACTAACTTGGGCATCGGAGGCTCCTCCCCCGGAAAAACATTACGGCGACCTCCTAACCCTTGTTTTCTGAGCGTTTCAGGCAGTCTCTCCAAGCAAAGCCCCTCATCCAGGTGTTCCCTCACTGGAAGTTTCTGCTCCAAGTTCACCATCTTTCACAACGAAGATGCAGAAGGGCATCATTTGGCGCCATCTGTGGGAACCCTTTCTCAGGTCGCCATTGTAGAGACTCGGCGTTCCAAAGACAAGGGGCTCCCGTAGTTCCCCTCTGCGCCGGAGGCTCAGCCGGGGACCAAGCAGCCCACTGCAGAAACTTCTACGCCGGAAGACAACCGCCCTCTAACGGTGACGTTGGGCTTCTTACGAGACTTCCAGAGCTCCATCATCGCTGAAATGACTCAGCAACTCGATCAGAGGTGGCCACAACCTCCTTCGGTTTGAAGGTCCTTCCCCTTGTCAAAGCGCTAGGAGAGAAGCCCGAGGTCCACCCACCAGAGTTCCAAGAATGAGGATTCTCATGACGCATCTTCGACGGAGGACGTGCCCCCTAGGCGCGACCTACCTGAGAAAGGGCCCCAAAAGAAACTAGGACCTCCTATTGCGGAGTTCGTCCCCGTACCGAAGGTCCCAGTCTCCTCACCGCCGGAGTTACTCTCCGAGAAGGAGAAGAAATTTGCCATTGCCGGCGACTACTAGGCAGCAAGGGGAACCTAACACAGCTACCCTCATGGAGAAAATCCTTGGAAAAATGGAAAAGGTTGAAAGGCAGATCTCCCAAAAACCAGTCTAGTCAAGATTGTCCGACGCTTATATCGGAGAAGAGTCACCCTTTGTTTGGGAAGTGGTGGAGGCGTGCATGCCTAATGACTTCAGAGTACCATGCTTGGAAACCTACGACGGACGTAGTGACCCCCAGGCGCACTTGACAAAATACAAGCGAAGCATGGTGCTCCAGGGCACAGATGACGCCACCCTTTGTAAGTGTTTTGAGGTGACCCTCTCCGGTCTAACAATGGCATGGTATAACTCCCTGGCCCACGGAACCTTACTAAGTTTCCAGGAGCTGTCCACTGCCTTCACGCAACAATTCATTCGCAGCAAGCCAACTGCCATGATGCTAGTGCAGATGTTCGACATAGCACAGCGAAGTGGGGAAACCATTCGCGACTACGTCGAAAGGTTCAACCAAGAAGCACTAAGCGTGCTCGACTTTCGGCCCGAACTTTGCATCCTTACAATGATAAGGGGACTTTGGAGAGACTCCCAGCTCTTTTATGAGTTCTCTATAGACCCCCCAGACACTCTTGGGGAGTTCTACCGAAGGGCCAAACAGCACATGACGGCCGAAGAACTCAGAATGGGGGGACCAAAGGTGGAACACCCTCAGCCCGAAGGACCAAGCCACCAGCTTCGTCACCAGAATGAGGTTGGAGGAAGGCCCTGAAAACAAAGGGGTAAAAGGCCAATAACGTTCACTCCCTTGAATGCCACGAAGGCCAGCATTCTCATGGCCTTAGAAAGGCAAGGGACTACAATTCTAAGGGCAAAGGCCATGACTTCAGAAAACAAGAAGAACATGAAGAAGTTCTACCAATTCCACTGAGATCATGGCCATGACACGGAAGACTGCTTCCAGCTAAGGAATTACATCGAGTCTCTGATAAAGCAGGGCCAACTTCGCCGGTACTTGCGAATGCCTTCTCCAAATGGGAGAAAGGAAGAACAAAGAAGGGGGGACGAGGAGGAATATGACTCTGACAGACGTCGAGACCAAAGTCCTTAAAGAGAATCCGCCACCACCAATAGGGGTCATCCAAACCATCACTACAGGGATACCCTCAGCTGAGAAGAAAAGAAAGATAAGAGAAATCTCCGTAATGAAGTATTTGAACTCGCCAAACAGGCTTGTGCGCAAAGACGGATCTACTGTGAAGTTCCTTCACGATGACCCACTCCTTGTCATGGCAAGGATAGGGAGTTGGGATGTCAAAAGAGTACTTTTGGACGATGGCTCCAACACTGATATCATCTTCTCCCACTTACTGCCTAACTTGGGCATTTCAAAAGGTGACCTCAACACAGTCAATTCCCCCACCTTTGGGGTTGGGCCATCCGAGCTCCCAGTCCTCGGATACATCGATCTGCCCCTAATGTTGAAAGGGACCTCGCCTCAGAGTCAGGAGGAACTGTTCACCTCCGTTATGACAAGGTTCATCGTCATTAATGTTCCCTCATCATACAACGCCATCCTCGGAAGGAAAACTCAAGGCAATCTCCACATACAGCCAGATGTAAAGTACTTAATAGTCACCTTCGCAACTAAAGTAGAAGGTGCAGAGATCTTTATTGACCAATCCAAGGTCAGGAGGGTCTTCACCAAGGCTAGACAAAGCCCGGCGAGGGTCCAAGTACAGACTTCCACTACTGAAGGAGCAGTCATAACAGGTGAAGAGACAGCAAAGGAGGCAGTAGAGGAGTTGGAAAAAGTAGAAACAGCTTTTGACTTTTTTACTATTTATCAATTCATGGCTGCCTCCCCCATGGTGGGGTAACCCCACAATTCCACCCTTTGACTTAAGTCAAAAGCTTGAACACCTTAAGGTTTACACTAAGACATTTAGGCCCTTAATGCCTTTAGTGTTTCCTTTGTCCAAACTTGTCTTCCATGAATAATTTGGTCCTCCAATAGCACTTTCATACCATTCATGTCCTTCCCATAACTCTCCAAGTCTCTTTCTTGAGAGTTTTGCAATTGAGTACCCGAATTTCCAAAACCATAGAAAAAAGTCCATAGGTTGCTTGACAAACAAGCAATCCGTAAGGATTTTCTTAGGGGCTGAGTTACTAACTTGGAACACTTTTAAGGAGGTGTTGATCATGGCTTTTACTCCCCATACTTCAATCACTATGGTGAGAATTACGCAATATAATGGTTTTTGGCCATTATGACACACTTGTAATTCTCCCATTTTTATGTGGTGGTAACATTATATATCTTGAATCAACCTTAGGAACATGTCTAGAATGTTTAGGCACCAATTAGGAACCAAAAATACCCTCTTTGGTTAAGTTCCAAAGAAACTGTGGCACTGCAACGCGAGCCTGGCACAACGGCGCCAGCATTGATTTGATGTTATCTAAAAATGAGTTTCTGGAACCTAGGCCTTAGGAGCACGACTTGGACATGAATTCTTGTGGTGCCTAGGCACCCAAAACGGTGCCTCAGTGCCAGAAACTTAATAGCTTCATCGATCTTCACAAAAACTATGCGAAATTGACTCAAATAGGGTTCCAATCACTTCTAGGCTTGCAATTACTAACCCCCAAGGCTAAATATGATGCAAATGCATTCATATAACAAGGAAAACAAGAAATACCCTTACCTTAAACACATCTAAAGCAAAATCAAGCAAATTGAGCACCAAAGCTTTTATGGCTCCACTATAAGTTTCTTATGGTTCCCTGGAAAATTCATCACAAATGGCACCATGTCTAGCTCAATTAAGCTTGACACAACCTGTAGGAAGCTTAAGAAACCAAGTACACAAAGGGGAAAAACATACCCAAGCTTCCAAGGACCAAAAACATCCCTCCAAAGCTTAACCCACGAAGACTATGCAAGAGTAAGCTTGCCTTCACTTGGCCACTCCATGGGTCTTCCAAATTCACCAAGAAATGAAGGAAAGAATGAGATTTTGCCATGAATTTTGTAGGAGAAGAGAGAGCTACGAATTAGAGGTGGAAGGGATGATGAATAGTGGCATTCAAGCCACCCAAAATGGTTTAAAACCCAACCTTCTTCACTTTGGTCCTTCAACAACTTTAATTTTGACAAAAGAACCCTACCTCCAAATAGTGCTACTAACTTTGGTAACTCCATCCCCCACTTTGGTTTCTTGACACTTAGGTCCAAAAGAATTACTTTGAGCTTTAAAACCAATCCTATCACCACAGGATACAAAATGACCGTTTTGCCCTTGGTGACACTTAGGTGCCAATTGTGATTGAGGAATCTTTCCAAACCTTTCTACTTGCTTGAAATGCATAACAAATATTTAGTAAGGGATTTCTTACCTTGCAACCCAGTCTTACATCACCGTTAACGGTCAGATACATAAAGGGCTGTAACAACCTTCCAGAGCACCTACACACCTTCGTCGTTTCCTTTGGATCCTGGGGTAAGGACAAACTAGCCAGGTAATCCTTTATAGGGTCTTTCCACCCATTTTTTGGTGTGGTGAGTGCCATTATGGCTATGCTTAGGTGGTCAAGTACCTTTGTTGATTGTTTTGATTTTGCTAGTGTGTCAGCTTCAATGTTCTCTTTCCGAGGTACCTTTTCTATGCTTACTTTGTCTAATTCTTAGATCAATTTTGTGACAAGGTCATGGTAATTCACCAGACTGGGATCATTGGTACTATACTCCCCCATTGTCTGTTGGACAACCAACTGTGAGTCACTATAAGCCTTTAGATTTTTCAAACCAACTCTTTTTGCCAATTGTAATCTAGCCACGACGACTTCATGTTCGGCTATGTTGTTGGTGACCTAGAATCCGAACTTGATAGCTTTGGCTGCTTCCATCCCTTCGAGAACTCGGAGTATTGTCCCGACCCCCTGGTGCTTTAACCCTAAAGTGCCATCTGCAAACAAAGCCCATTCAGCTTCGTCATTTTTGTGGTTGTCAGGGGTGTCCTTGATTTTAGGTAGTTCAGTAATAAAGTTTGCTAAAGCCTGACCTTTTATGACCTTCCTCGCTCTATATATGATGTCATATTCACTGAGATCGATACACTATTTTGACAGTCGGCTGGAATGATCCACCATTTTCATGACGTCCAGAAAAGGTAGGTTTCTTCAGGGGCCATGATAATATGTTCTTGGAAATAGGCCCATGAGCCTCCTACTTGCCATGAATAAGGCATAGATGGCTTTTTGCAGTAGAGGGTACCTTACTTCGGCACCGTCCAAGGATTTTCTGACATAATATACCAGCCACTATTTTCCTCCTTATTCCCTTACTAGCACCAAACTTTATGCTTTCTTTGTGACTATGAGGTAGGGGATGAGAGGTACACCTTCCGTGGTTGCCAAAGTGTTGGCAAACGGGTTAGTTTTAAGTTCACCCTAAGCCTTTTGGCAATCTTCATTCCAAGGATGTTCCTCAAGGCTGAAGTTTCCTTCTTTTTTGCTGCTTTGGTATGCACTTTAAAAAATGGTCGACACCGATCTCCATATTTGAAGATGAATCTGCTAAGGGCCGTAAATTGCCCTATAAGCCTCTACACGTCCTTGGTAATTGTAGGAGTTCAAAATCCCAATATAGCCTTAACCTATTCTAGATTGGCATCAATACCTCTTTTGAATACTATAAACCTGAGGAATTTGCTAGCAGTCACCCCAAACACATACTTTTCGAGGTTAAGACGGATTCCAAATTTTCAAAGTTGGTGGAATGTTTTACCCAAGTCTATGATATGACTATTAGGTATTCTACTCTTAACTATCATGTCGTCCACGTACACTTCCATATTTCTCCAAATTTTGGGAACCAAACACCCTGTTCATCAGCCTTTAATATGTGGCTCCTGCATTTTGAATGCCAAAAGGCATTCTGACGTAACAGTAGGTCCCAACTTCGATAATGTGCATGATTTTTTCCTCATCTTTGGGATCCATCCAAATCTGGTGGTATCCGCTAAAAGTGTCAAGGATGCTAAGTAGACCATATTCAGCAGTGGAATCAACCAATTGGTCTATTGATGGCAGAGGATACGAATCCTTTAGATAGGTGTCATTAATATTTTGAAAGTCGATGCACATTTAGAGTTTATCACTCCCTTCCTTTGTGGAAACAACAATGTTGCTAAGCCATTCGAGGTACTTGACCTCCCATATTATGCCTGCTTCTGTTAGTTGTCAGACTTCAGTTTTAACAAAATTGTTCTTATTTGCTGAAAGGTTACGCTTTTTCTGCCGAACGAACTTCCCGTCCGGGCATACTTTAAGGCTGTGTTGAATTGTACCTGGGTCTACTCCGAGCATATCCTTTAGAGAGTAAGCAAATAGATCTTTGTTCATTAATAGAAAGGATACAAGTTTTTTCTTGTCACCTTTGACTAGTTTTTTCCCCACTCGGGTACTTCGGCCAAGGACAAGTTCTACATCATCTGTTTTTACTTTTTCAAGATCACTCATTTCCCTTTCTTTTGCATCTTTGGCAGTCACACTCTTATCTCCCAAAGTCTATATGTGAACTTTAACCAATTACATCTTGCTTTAATGAACACTTTCCTTACTTCAGCTTGATCAATGAATATTTCTACATCACCTTCCTTTGCGTCAAACATGACAGTCAGGTATTTCACATCTAGTCGAATGTGAAGGTTACCCTGTGTTTATCTTCCTAGGATGGCATTATATGAAGATGGGACATCTATGACAATGAACCTTGTCATAGTAAAAGCAAAGAGTTCTTCCTTGGTCTAAACCGAGGTACCCTTTAACATCAATGGTAGATCAATCCATCTGAGCACTGGGAGTTCCGAGGGACTAACACCAAAAGTGGCCAAAGTTATGGGTTTAACATCACCCTCACAAATTCCCAAGCTCGGCAATAGGTGGGAAAAGAGGACATCGGCATTCGATCCATCATCAATGAGCACCTTCTTCACATCCGAATTTTTGATCCTTGCCACGATCAGGAGAGGATCATCATGTGGGAACTTCAAAACTAACCCATCACTTTAGGTTAGCTTGTTCATTGGATTGTCAAACTCTTTCATTGCAATCTCCCTCACCTTCCTTTCTCTTTCAGGCGAGGCTTATCTCATGGTTATGCTTTGGATAACCATGGTCGAAGGTAGGGGTTACCTTCTGGGGCTTCGACTAGTTCAGTGCCTGTTGAATTCGTACTCCTCATCTTCTCATTTCCTCTCTTCTTCTACTTTTTCCTGGGCCTTAGGCGATGGCATCGATAAGTAACGTTGAATTTGACCTTGTTTGATTAAGGGCTCAATGTACTTTCACAAGTAGAAGCAATCCTCAGTATCTTGTCTGTGGTCCTGGTGAAATTGGCAATACTTCTTCATATTCTTTGTGTTATCTGAGGTTATGGATTTTGGACATTTGATAGAGGTTCCCTACCTTTCCAAGACCATCAGGATATTCGTCCTTGAAGTGTTGGGGGGGGTGAATGTCATTAGCTTTCTTCCCCTGGATTTCTGAGGTCTGCCTACTACTTTGGATTGATACTGAGGGTGGCGGCGATTCCTATCGGGCTGTTGATGGTCAGACTTCAGTCCTCCTATTCTCAGTTCCTCAGATGTCATATGTTGGTATGCCCTTTAATGGACTCAACCAAGGGTGTTAGGGGATTTTTTGAGAACTTGTGGAAAATCTGTGAGTCCCTCCTCAGCTCTCTGATCATTGTGATGATTCGGATCTTGGGGCAAAAGTCCAAAACACTAAGTGCTTCTCTGCTTAAACTCTCGACATAGTCCCAAATGGTCTCCCCATTCCTTTTGGCTGTATCAAATATTCGGATGGGCATCTTCATCGTCAACCTACTCCCTATGAATTGTTGTGTGAATGTGGTAGATAATTCCAGAAAGCCCATTACCGTTCCAGGCGCCAACGAGTTGTAGCACGCAGTTGTTGGCCCGGGTAAGGTTACCTCGAAGCACTTGCAGATGGCATCGTTGGCCCTATGCAACGCCATGCTTCTTCTGTATTTTGTTAAGTGGGCCTGAGGGTTGCTTCGCCCATTATACGTTTCCAAGTGTGGTACTCAGAAGTCACTGGGCATAGGGGCTTCCACTATTTCCCAAATAAAGGGGGACTCATTTCTGGTGAAGCACTCTGAGAACCTCGACCAAACTAGTTTTCTGGTGAACTACTATCCTCTCCTCATGGCTTGGCAACCACAGGCAAGGGAGAATAACGTCTTCTTCTCGACAATTAACTTTGATGCTGTGGTGAGAGGGACTTATCTAGTAGAGAAGGGCTTTGGTAGTGGGAAGTCCTTGGCCCTTTTGATCTAGACCCTACAACCTACCACCCATAGGATGAAGGGTTTTCTATTGAGGACTCCCTATGCAAGCACCTATTTGGGAACTCTATCGAGATGACTGGCACCCTTTCTTCGGCGGAACCACTAGTGAAAGGGTCTTACCATGGGAACATATGCATAACCACTTTTGGTTGAGTTGGTGTGTCATTTTAGCTACAATGGGGTGCTGAAAATCATGTATGAAGCCCATAGTGACCATTAGAAGACACTCCTCCTCTGGAAGGAAAGGCTCTGGGGGTGCCTGATCATATGCCGACGGAGGCTCAAAGATGAACTGGGACTTCAGAATACCTTTAAACTTAGGAAATTCTAGGTGATGCTAGAGCATATCTTCAATGTAAGACATGTTAAACCTCTAACAAACCTTCACCTAAGTAGTATCTGCAGCACGTGAAGAACAAGGGTTAGGAGCTTCCTAGAGTGTGTTTCCGGGAAGGTGAAGTCGTTAGAAGTTAAGAGTAGAGAACAGAAAAGAATGATACTTTTTATTATTATTTTTTGTTTACCTGGGAGCCTCCCCCTAGTATTTATAGGAGGTTGAGAGGAAGAGGCCGTTATGCCCATCTTGAGTAGATCAAGACACATGTTCAGCTCTATTTGGTCCGTATTTTTTAGGAGAGGTGTCTACAACTAGCCATAGGTGGTTATGCTTAGAGGGTAGGGGGCATGTGTGAGGTTTCTATTAGAGATCCCTTAACTGTATTTGTCCTTTCTCCCTAAGACCCCTCTGGGGATTTGAGATCCCTTTGGACAAGGACTTCCCCTAAGCGCGAGTAGAGGGAGCCTTTCGGATGGGCGGACCATCTTCAGCAGACATTTCTTCTATCAAGGATGATAGACCTACATTCCCAAGGTTGGTAATATACACTCCTGAGGATGGCAATGAGTCTTTTTGCCAAAGTTGATCGTACATATTGCCAATCATGAGATGATTGTATTTTTGCACATTGAGTCATGATATTTTATTAAGGCATTAATTCAGCAATTATGTTTGTTGTTTTATTTCTGCGTAACTTAACAAACATGATTGTAACCCTAGAATAATGATATTCTTAAACATCCCTGGTCTAGTATTATTGTGGAGCGGGTTGCAATAATACATAACGACTAGCATATGTGGAGACTAATATGAGATATATAGTCTACATATGGTTACAAGATTGGAGAACTTGTGTACTGGACCGACCCACCATGAGAACACTTCATGGATCGTTATATCAGTGTCATAAGTGATTCTTATAGTGATCATGGTATATGTAGTCCTTTGACCTAAGATCATCAAGGTTCCCTACATGTAAGTCACATACTTTGATACTTTCCTTTGTTGCTCGTAACTGAGTGAACTTGAAGGAGGTCATTGGGTATGTCATATATCATGTGGAGGGATTTGTATGATCAAGATGGGATTTGTCCCTCCTATGTAATGGGAGTGATATCTTCGGGCCCCTTGATAGAGTGAGACTTAGAAAATGCATGGCCATGCTTCGATGAGTTGATATACGATATGAATGTCATCAGTTTAAGTTGGTCTACTCGGTAATCAAGAAACCAAAGATTGGGCTATACGAGAGTGACACATTCCATGTCTCGTGCTTAGTCTTGATATCTTGGACAAAGGGACAATGGCATATATCGGTGATGATCATAAAGGTTTATGAGGGGGGGGAAATTCATTCATCGACAATCTTGTCACTTGGGTAGCAATGATGTGTTGCTAGACACCGCTCATTTCTTATGATCATAAATGTGATTTATGATCATTGCCAACATGGCAAGAGCCTATTGGGTTGCACACATAGAGCTATTTGGATCATTAGAGTGCATGGGCTAATTATTTGGGTTATGGTTTCACTTTAATTTCGTATTAATAATGGGCCCAATAGTTGAGCCATTATTAAGCCCGAAATTAAATCCTAATTGGGCTAGGGCTTTGAAACCCATTAGGCCTGGAAGTTAAGTCTCACTATAAATACAACTTTTAAGTGAGAAATTCGAAGGTCTCCTTGCCCTAGCCTCCAAAAGGGACAGCCGCACTATTCTCTTGCAATTCCTTGGAGGACGCAAGCTAGCACTGCGAACGCAAGAGAAATGCAACTGTCGGGACGTGGTGGAAGCGTGGTGATCCCGAGAGGCTCGTGTGGATACCATAGAGAGCCTGAACACGTCAACTGTTCAGGTTTTGTGATTCGACTCTACAGTTGAGTGAAAGATCTTAACCAAAAATTAGGTATGAAAATTTTTGAACACCCGGTTTACCCCATTTCACTTGGATCCTGGAGGGTTTCGGTTAAATTCCACTGCGTTGTTTGGCTCCCAAAACCCATCACATAAGACTTGTATGTATAACTCAAATAAACCAAGTTTCGGTTGGCACACATACCTCAAGCAATAAGTGTACTACTAGCACACTAGCAAGCAACGAAGCTCACTATTCTAGCTCAATATCCTTTCCTGAAAATTCAAACATTATGGGCATGAGTTTATACTCAGTAGGATTCACAAACGGCCTTATATGGTCTATTTAGTTAAGCCGAGACTTAACCTCCACTAGCTTAACTTAACCTGCAAGAAAACATAGAAAACACAAAAAACACAATATATATATATATATATATATATATGTATATATATACATATAATAAATGAGGCACTATATGAGCATAAAAATGATACCTAGAAGTGGTTAGCACACACATACAAACAATCAAGCACACAACTTACACACACACCATAAGTTCACAATCGGCAAAATACTAGCAAGTGTCCATGTGCTATAATTTGTACTTCTTCATTTGCACACACCAGTCCACTAGAGCTCTGAATTACATAGTAAGTTGGCCTTACTCACTACACATTCTAACACTTTCCATTAACTTGATTAGCTAATCAACTAAAATGTACCCGAAATTCCTCAATATGCGCATCAAGCAAACTAAGATCATTTAGCAATATATATCCATCACTTAGTTGCCTTAACTACTTGATCATGGGAAAATTACCAAGAATTCAAGTAGAATCATGAATCCTACCTCAATTTTGAGCTTGAGTGCTCTCGGCCAACCTTGTACTCTTCAATATCAAGCTTCAAACTTCATGAACAAGGTTGCCTTGTGCCGAAACTAGTTAATCCAAGCTTGATTCCTTCACTTCAAGCTTTAATCTTCATGTTCATCATGTATTCTTCAAGATTCCGGCCATGAACTCCAAGAACAAGCATAAAATGCTCAAGAATGCTCAAGAACACATATGAACACTCAAGGATATTTTGCTTAAGGTTTCAGCCTTTCAATGCCAAGCACTAACACAAATAACCGAAAATAGCTGTTTCCCTTGCATGTTTCGGCCATTTAACCAAGATAATGGGCCATTAACTAAACCAAAAAAAATGATGGCATAACTCTTGGTGGGAGACAAAGCTTGACCGGCCATCACATGTGTCCCAAAACTACCAAAAGTTGGCTTAATACTCCACTTAGCCTTATACTAATTTGCATGGCCGAAAATGATAGTTTAGGTTTCATAGTTTGACTTATAGCACTAAGTTAAGTGTACTACATGGCCCTTAAACTTTGTTTCGTCCCATAAACAACATAGTCTATTTTTCATGTGCACTTAAAACCCTAACTTTCTTGGTTTTGCACTTACACCCCTTATCATCATTTTCAATCAAGTCCCTCATGTTTATTTTGTGTTTTCTTTGTATTCTTGGCCTAAGCCAAGCACTGAGGGATCATCCTAACAGTGCCCCCTCAGCTTAGGCCACCCAACCAACACTCAGTGATTTAGCTACCAAGAGGCTACCCAAGTCAAAGGTCTTAATCCTTCAGCTGCTCTACTCGGAGTATCCTAGGTGCACGAAGCCTACACACTCAGTCTCTTCATTTCCCTACACATAGAGCCAAACACAATACACATGCAAGATTCTTAGGTTTGTCCTTTGTACACTTACATCATGCCCATTAATATCCACTTTATCCTTGAAGCACCTATGGCGTTTTTAGCCAAGTTACAATGTGTTGGACAATCCTCAACCAACCTAGCCATCCTTTGGTAGCTAGCAAACTAGACACCTTCGTCCAAGTCACTAGACTCCAATATGACTCCAGTCTTACTGAACTACTTGACCACCTTCTAAGCCTTTCAGCTTCCCATAGTATCAAGCGCCTTAACTATAACCGTTCCTCACTTAGCCGATGGATACAAAGAACCATCTCCACATTTGATAATTAACTACCATACCATGACTACACTATATAATCCTCACATCAAAATGATGCACTCATGGCTTACCACATTAACCTAACAACTTGGTTGAGGAACTAATTTCACCACCACTTCCATTAACTATCGAGAAGTGGTTAGCCATGTAAAATCTCTGATGTGGCTTATCCACGATAAACTTACTTAGCACACCCGCTGACCCTTAACCAATCTTACTGATCACAAGCCCATCCTTTTCAATGCACTAGGGTCACATGAAATGCTCTAACTCTGGGCTTTGATTAGCTCAACCAATATCCTCATTGACTAGGCTTCCAATGGTTGACTTCTCTATACTATCGTAAACACAGCAACAACCAAAGCTACAAGATAGATACCTATGCACAATTGTACCTATACTAGACCTAGCACTTTGATTACAGAGTAAGAAACTTAACTAGGTGGGCGATTACTTCACATTGTGGCTACTGAGTCAACTCTCAATTGACCATAGTGAACTCTCCTTCACGGGTGCTATTTGGACACTACCCCGTATAGTTAAGGTAAAATATCCTCTTTTTGGCATCACTTGGTCATTTTGACTAGTTCTACTTGCTTACTGGCACTAACATAACGGGTCAAGCGATCACCAGGGTGTCGTTGGTTCCACTTAGTACTTAGTCCTTTACCTGCTCAACTAGTTTCACTAGTCAAGTCTCTTTTCCTCTACAAGTCAACTTGGTCCCTTAACTCCACTGAACCTTGAGATGATGACCATAAGTCACCAACTATCTTGTGGTCCATAGTAGTCCTTCTTATTGATTGGGTCTTCTTATTGCCTTACATCAGTGAAGCCGAACCCTAGCAATGACTATATTCCTACTCGCTCAACCCTAAGGTATATAGCTGATGGATGAACAATCCTATCCATACATTTACCCATAAACGTGTTACTTGCAGCTTCCTTCCATGCATGATTACCTCCTCCATTCAATAGTTAGAAATAAAAATTAAAACTTACCTGCTTACCATTGTAGCATTTGAATGAACTACTCCATTGCTTGGTTACTCTATGGAACTCATCCTTTCAACTGGCCAGCATTCACTATCAACCAGGCTACTGAACTAACTCACGTAAGAAAACAACCTATAAACCTAGGACATTTCCAATCTAAAGCATTTACGCCTCCAATTATGTGGTTTCATGTACTAGAGGTGGGTCCTAGGCTGATGGATATTAACCCAGTACTTGGTGCATCATTAGGTTTTAATGCACATGGGTTAGCCCTTATCCTTGCTCACAAC
This sequence comes from Aquilaria sinensis, assembly GCA_005392925.1. Lineage (NCBI taxonomy): Eukaryota > Viridiplantae > Streptophyta > Magnoliopsida > Malvales > Thymelaeaceae > Aquilaria > Aquilaria sinensis. Next base: position 110,953 of record SMDT01000625.1, on the reverse strand, counting down.
GACTACCCAACATGCCAAGGAAGGTTATGCCAATAAAGTGATGCCAAAACTCTAACAAATTAACTAGACTACTAGTGAAAGGTTAAAGACTTACCTCACACTTGACTTCTGGCCCCCTACTTTAACCACTTGACTAGTCATACAAAGCTTAAACTAATGCTTAGTGCATTAGGTTGACTCTTTAAGGCTACAGCTATTGGGGACAAACTTATTAGGCTAGTCTCAACTTAACTGAACCCAAATATGAGACTAGTCTGATGACCACTTGGACCACTGCCAACATTTCCTAGGTGTAAGCTAAGAGTGATGCACTCTTTGCACCCCTAGGTCTTACTCCTTTTCCTCATGATCCTTTCTTGTTCCTCAATTTTAGGTTGACTTTCGCATTATGGGCAGGTCGCCCATACTACTACTAGGTTGGATGAGCCAACCTTCACCAAATAGTCTCATGTATTTAACTCATCTAACTCTCTTTCAAGAGCTACTACATCCAGCACTACTTGCCGATGCCCACCTCGACAATTGTCAAGCACCTTCATGTGCTAGCTCCAGGCCTTAGGGAAACTTGCCCTCAAGCTCCAACTTTTAAGGGAAAAGTATGAGAGTGCTGCCCTTTATTGCTTTATAGCCTACATGACCAAGTGTTTATCAGTTAGGTCAATCCATCCTTGAGTCTCCTCATTGTTCCTAACCCATTCCAAGTTGGTGCGTTCATGTTTTGGATCTTTTGGAGCAATCCACCTAGCCTAGTGGTACTCTCTACCTTGGAGGATTCTATGTCCTCCGATGTAGCCAACCTCATGATTGAGGTCCAAAACAACTTCCTAGGATGGAGGTCACATCCCAACCACATGACCAAGGTATTGCCCTACCTTGGAACAAGCCAAACCAACTGCCCTAACAACGCCACACTAGACTGCTAGGATCAATTCCTAAACCATAGCATCCGACAACAATCCTAACCTAGTTTCACCATTGCCACCTACATCGAAAGCCAGATGACAACTCACAGTTGTTGATTAGCACTAACTACCCTAGCACAAAGGCAATCCACTTGATCTCATCACCTAACCTCCAATGCCCATGATTGATCTCTAATACCAAAATTGACACGGTCCCCCATGGGCTTGCCAAGGAAGCCTATGGAAACTTGTCCTACTCTAGTCATAATTGGCTAATTGATTATGAAAAAACTTGTTGAAACCTTTATCCTTCTAGTTAATTAATCCTACTATGCAATCATGCATGATTATGCGCTTTAACTTGTTCAATAAAATAAGAAAATGGTACTTAAAACATTTCCATGGTATTTTATTAAAAACAAACATCATAACTACCAAAGCAAATAAAGCATTTAAGAAGTTAATTGCACACAATCATTCACGTGTGAACATCCAACTGAAAGTATACTATGCTCACACCAAAAAGTGACTCTGGAGTAGACTACTCATACATGAACATTGGTGGCAAGCTAGTGTATAAGAACTATACGTTGAATAACTCTACTAAGATCCTTAACTAAGCTTCCACCTTAAAGTAACTCTCGGTGGCAAGCTCCAAAGCCCTCCCTTGTGCTTCATTAGCCTCTATTGGCCAAAAAAATGACTCTTAGTACCATAACTTAACTAACAAGTGAACCACAAATTAGAATCATAAATATTCAAATAAACCATATACTTGCTTGAGAGCCTAGCTCAACAACCCTCAACAATTGTTAGCTCAATGACACCCAAAACTGCATAACAAAAGTTAAGGGAGTGAGAATCAAAGATTTTCATTAAGGGACCCTTTAACCTGCAAGAAAAATAATGAGGACACACATATATAAAAATATATGAAGCCTATTGCACTTGCGGTTTGAGGGTTAATATATGCACATGTACCTGAATCCCTTGGGACTTCTCGTCCTAGTCCTCCTATAGGAGTCACTCCATGCCTAGCAAGTTCTGACCACTAACTCACTCCTAGTAAGCATTACCTTACTAACGCAGTAACTTAACCTTCCCTTGGTTGTTACGCAGGTGAACATGATAGAATCTCTTTGCTTGGGTTCAAAGATATTCACTATTTGTACTAGGCCTCCACATAGTGCCTCAAGTGCTTAGACTTACATAGGTCACCTGTGTAGTAAGCCTCCACCCAAACAGGCAAACTGGATCCCACTTCGTGTCTTAAGTTAATAAGCTCACCTAGACCACCAAGTTACTAAGCGTCACCATTTAACCTACCAAGGATGCACTAATCTTTCACTTGTGCCTTAAGTCACAACTTAGCTAGGCCACAAGTGCACTAAGACTTCATCCATGGTGCTCCACCATCCATGATTACTTGGTTCACACAAATGCAGTGGCAATGATCATGGCTGGACTCATTTAGTAGGTTCCTTAGAACTCTTGTAGGTGCACTATGACATCATAGCCTTAAAACCTTAAGCCCAACTAGGCTTTCGATGGTACTAAACCTTGCACCTAACTAATGGTCCTCTATTATGGCCAAACATGCCTTCATTTTGAACTAAAAACCCTTTAAACTTCGGCAATTCCATGCTTGGTGAAGGCATGGAGGTGATAATACTCTCCCTTAGCTTCACATGGATTCCCGAATCACCTTAATTGGACACTCAAGGGAAAAGTTATGAAGAAAATACTACTAGGTGTCAAAGTTGTCAACAAAGCATTGCCAATGAATGAAGATGCATCACCATAATGCAAAACCCCTTAGATTTTTTGTGAAAAGGTTGGCTATGCAATGACGTGTCCCTAACTATTTGATGCCCAGAAATTCTACATTTTATGACATAGCCACTTTTGGGGCCTTCCAATGGCCCCAGGGATGCTTGGAAATGCCTCAAACCTTCAAGTACACATGCACTAGCCCACAATGCACCATTTAAACCAAGTCTATTGTGTCCATAAACACCGCACAAACCATCAAAACCTCACTAGTCCAACATGCTCATCACCATCCACCAACTAATATTATTCATCAAACTACTTGAATTTAACAAGCAAACAAGCTATGAATGTCATTAAATATGGTTCAATCATAAATCCCTTACCTCAATTCACCTTGAACTAGTAGCAATCAAGCACCCCAAGCTCAAACCAAAAGCTTCAAGGGGTTCCACTAGGTTTCCTTGGTTCCAAAGAACAAACAATGTTCATGGCACTAAACTAACATAATCCATGTAAAGCCCAAGCTCCCATAAGCTTAAGAGCAAGGAAACATCAAGGAAAGCTAGTTACCTGACATATAAACCATGGCTATGGTGGAGAAACATCCCAACAAGCTTCAAAACACCTAAATAAGGGCAAAGCAAGCTTTCCTTTTCATGGGCACAAAGAAAGGTTTCAATTTTTACCAAGAAATCTTGATTTGGAGAAGAATTGAGCAAGAAATTGAGGGAGTTGGAGAGGGCTGTGAAAATGAAGTGGAAGGGATGACGGAATAGTGACATCCTCATCTCTTCCAACCATTTTTAAAATAACAAAAACTTTACCCCCACCCAAATTTCTTTAATTTTTGCAAACTTGCCCCATGCCCAAATAGTAACTAGGAAAATAAACTCTTAAGCAAACTTAGCTAACTAAGGATTTGGGTTTTAAAAACACCATTTTTAGCTAACTAAGGATTTGGGTTTTAAAAACACCATTTTTACTCCCAGGACTTGTCCTGACCCATTAAAGTACAAAATGACCATTTTTCCCCTGGAGAAAACTTAGTGCCACAAACCACTCAGAACCTAGTAAACCTTTAATAACTTACTTCATTTTGCTAATTTACCTCTAATTAAGGCATTTAGACTAAAGATTTATGAACTTACCTCAATCATTAAGCATTCCACTTGCAGTGCTATAACAGATAAGAAACCCAAGAATGAGTAAGGTTCTTCATTAAGCAAGATAAGATCCCTAAGACACTTAAGACCATAAGGAACCAAGAAGTAAACCCAAGTTTTAAAAAGAGGATAAATGTATTTGGGTTAAACATAAACACCAATGCGAAAAAGGTTATGGACTTTGAAAAAGTTCAGAGTTGAGCTAAAACATTTAAATGAGAGTGGTGAAGTACCTTATGGTGGAAGGGCACTCTAAGATTATGGACTGTAAGTGGACCCAAAAGGAGGGGGCCAAGAGGTAAAAGGTAGGGGCATAAAGATTTTTTGTGCACTTATGCCAAGAGTGATGTCAACCTTAAGGCAAGGGCGTGCTCCAAGGTCATAGCTTAAGCAAGTGAACGTTATAATGGAAAGAAAAAGTTCTCCAACTAAGAAGTAAAAAATTAATCTAATTGTAATTAACTAATGCATATAGGTGTGGAGTTTGATTGTGATCAAGCTATCCTAAGTGCGTGCCTTAATTGTGGCTAAGTTATGGGAGTTCTATTATTGAAATGACTCTCAGTATGAATTGTGCTCTTTGTATGCATGTTTAATGCCAAAATGTGTATGGTAAGTGGGCAAATGGTGATGAATAACACCTAAGGTAGATACCTAAATTTCCAAGGGATGCCTAAGTGCTATAGGAAAAACACCCAAGAAAATCCCAAGGGCATAAGGGGCCATTGGACCTAATTATGCTTAAGCATACACCATGTGTGCAGGTGGTACTTTGTGAACACAACAAGGCATAGTTACGGTTAAACTAAGTATTTAGATAAAATTTAAATTTTTTTTAACTTAATAGGTAGGCAAGGCATGGTGCTCGTGCATGCTTGAAAAATCACAAAGGTATTGTAGAACACATTTTGCACAAGAGGTGCATATGTTGCCATTTGGAGCGGTAGCAAACTCAACGAGTAATCTGTTTTAAGTGTGAGTATTTGGAGCACTAAGGGGTAATCTAAAGGGTCCCCAAGAGGCCAGAGAATGTAGGGAAAAATATCAAGTGTCTAAATACTAAGAAAGTACCCTAATGGTTTAAGGTTATGGCACTAAGGTGCATGGCCCCAAGCTAGATAGTAGCTTAGACTTTGAATAAACTGATATTACTCAAAAGATTTGGGGGGCTTATACATGGTTCTAAAGGTTCCAAAGTGACCAAAGAAGGTGGGGAAAAAATTGTGAAAAGCTTAGATTTATCAGAAGATTGAAAAAGACATAATGCTTTCCAAGAAAGCTGAAACTAGGCCAAGTGCAAGGATGTCTTGAGTCCTAAAGGTTAAGGATTAAATGTAAGGGACTCAAGGAATAAAAAATGCCTAATATAAGTGATAGTGACTTAGAGGAGTCAAGAGTTAGGTGCTAACCAAGTTATATTAGTATCCAAACAGTGCCCAAGTGAAGCAAAACTGAGAAATACCTAAGAGGACTAAATGCCTAAGTTGTGGAATGAGGGTTTCACTAAGCATTTTAAGAGCACATCAATAGTTGATATGGTTATTTTGATAAAGCCAAAAGAAAGGGAAATTGGGGTCTACGAAAATCATTCAAAACCCCTAAGCGATGTTTATGCACTCATGAGAATCATGATTCAATAGAGGAAGTGCAAGGAAAATGAAGGAGTTATGGGCTATGAGGCTCCAGAAAGGTAGCCCTAATTGGACTGCAAAGGCCTTGTAAAACAGGGATCAATAAACATTATAGTAGACTCACCTATAAATGGACCATAGTTAAGTAAGAAATTGACAAACCCTACCCAGCCAGGAACCCAGAAAAATAATTTAAAAATAAAAAAGGATTAATCAAATTATTTTTGTAGACCAAACAAGTAACCACAATGGCTTATGGCTCTTTACAGAGAAAATTTTGCCTGGGTTCTTAGGCAAATTTTCTTACAAAACATGTTAATAAGTTGAATATGTGTCAAACATTAAAAATTTTGTATTAAAAAATTCAAACATATTTTATCTGATAAATAATGTCTTGTTATATACAAAAAGTTTAAAAAATAGATTTCAGATATTAAATTCATCAGCCTCAACAAAATTGCAAAAAGTAGAATCTTGCACAGAAAGTCTAGTGAAAAAATTATGTAGCTTTGTATTTAAAATCAAAGAATATTTACAAGTCTATTACAAACAAAAGGTTGCTCTCAAGAAAACAGTTTGAGATGCACAAAAGCATGAGCTACACAGCTAGTACCTTTCACCAAAACTACACAACCAAAATTACTACTTGAACTAATGCATACTCGGCAATTTTAATAAAATCTCCAAGACAATCCTTTCCTCTTCCAAGGCCCATAGTAGTATGCAAAACACTCAATCCAAAAACATTGCTAGAATGAGCTACCAAAAGCCTAATAAGCTTAGTAAATATATTGGCTAATAACCCAGAGTATAGAGCCCACTTGCATTGTAAAATACCATAATACACAAGTAACAAGAAAATCTCTAAATAGCTTGATTCGATTTCTATGCATTGATAAGTAATCGATGAGTCTCAAAAAAACCTCAGTAAGCAAATGTATTAAGAAGACCAATAACCAGGCTGCAAGTAAACATAAATAAATTATGTGCATATCAATAAGAAAGTTGATCAGACAGCTCGAGGAACACAATAATCAGTCTATATTTGGCCAAACACAAGTGCTGGCAATGCACCATGTCCCTTTTTATTTACTTGATTTGACATATGAACACTTGGTTCTACTCTCAGGGAACTAGGCTACAGATGAACGAAGCATTGATCATCCAAGAACAATCTCATCACAAAACAACTAGGTTTCTTCTACATGCATCGGAACTACTTACCAAATGCAAAATTATTAGCTTATATAATCAAGCTCATAATACAAGAAACCCTCATTTCCTTACCACATTCTCCCAAAGCAAATGAACCAAATTTTCCTGGGACCAATCTTCAAGCTTTTGTTGTAACAATTCTTCTCTTAGTTGGACTCTTTCATCACTTCTCCTTCTTATACTAGTATGTATATTTAGAAAGGTTTAGAATGTAATGGAATAGCATTATGAGGCCCTTTTTACAACAATGACCGGTGTAAGCCTTATTGCCACCTTGCTTGTTTCTCCCATAAGGAAACATCATATAGCACGCTTAATTTTTTGTTTCCTATGTGTCCTTTATCCATTTTGCCATCTAGTACTTCTTTCATGCATGCTTTTTCATATTACCTAGCTTATCTCATAGGAACCTGCCATCTAGTCCTTCATTGTATCTTTAAATTGCCACCTAGCTTGCCTTACATGCAATGTTAAGCATATCACCAAGCAATTAGTTATCTTTATGTCTTTATCGCCACCTCCTGTTTTCCTTCCATAAGAAATTGCCACTTAATCCTTTGTTTTCATATGCCACCCATCATGCATGTATACCATCTCATGTTAAAAATTTAAATATGTAACTAAGCTTTTTTTTTTCCCTTTTTATGTTCTTTTGCTGCCACGTAGCCTTTTAATCTTACAAGAATTTGCCACCAATGTTCCTTGTATAAATTTCTTGTGCTTAATGCCACTGCCATGGAAATTAATATGCCATGCATCACGCTTCCACTCTTCATGCACTCCTTTAATAATAATAATAATAATAATAATAATATTAATAATAATAATAATATTATTATTATTATTATTATTATTATTATTGTTTAATACTTAAGCAATATACTGCCATATATTGCCAATAATTATCACAATAAATCCTTGCTTTAAATACCAATAAATGTCCTTTGATTTCCTAATCAGGCCTCGTTCCACAAAAATCCAACATCTAGAATTTCTAATAATTTTCTTGAAATTTGATGTAGCCAATAGAATTAAAACTACTTTAGATGAGATGGTCACAATTCTCCCCATCTTTAAAAGGTTGGTTGTGCAAATTTGCAATTAACTCTAAGAATTCCTAAGGTATTACTGATACATATTTGTCTTAGTCTTCTAACCTGCCTCATTTACCTTATGGTTGGACCATTGGATTTTGACGATTGGGACTAGTTTGCTTCTTAGCTTCCTCATTTGTTTTTCCAAAATCTTGATTGGTTTTTCTTCATAAATCAAATTTGATTGTAGTCATATAGCTTCTACTTTGATTTGTTGCCTTAAGTCTAGTAAACACTTCTTTAACATACTTACATGAAATACATTATGCACCAAATGCATCTGAGGTGGCAAAGCCAATTCATAAGCTACTTTGCTAACACTTTTCAGTATTTCACAAGGGCTGATATATCTAGTGTTTAATTTCCTACTTTTGCCAAATCTAATCACTCTTTTTATAAGAGGGACCTTTAACCATACTCTACCTCCCACTTCAAATCTAAGTCCCCTCTTCGGATATTGGCATATTTCACATTTCTATGACTGGCTACCTTAAGTCTTTCCTGAATCTTTCTAATCTTTTCAATTGTTTTCTGTATAATGTCTAGTCCAAGTGCTAATCTACACCTATCTGTAGGATCTTTCCTATAGTGAGGCATCATGCAATTTCTTCCATATAAAGCTCAAGGGGGTCGATCTTGATCATGGATAGATAACTATTGTTGTTCAAAAACTTCACTAATGGTAAAAACATATCCCATTCTCCATTGAAGTCTAAAGCACATCTTTTAAGCATGTCTTCCAAAATATGAATAACTCCCTCAGTCTACCTATCTGTCTATGGATAATATGCAAAATTGAGGTGAACCTTAATTCCCAAAGCCTTCCATAAAGCATTCCAAAATTTAGACACAAATCTAAGGTGTCTATCAGACATTATACAATCTAGTATCCCATGTAGTCTCTCAATCTCCTTGATATATAATTGAGTAAAGTTCTCTAATGAATAAGTCATCTTCATAGGCACAAAATGTGATGACTTTGTCAGTCTTTAAACAATAACCTGAATGGCATCATGTTCATATCTTATATTAGGTAAGCCCACCAAGAAGTCCACAGTTACCGTATTTCACTTGCTTACCAAAATAGGCAAAGCTTGTAGTTTTCCTACTAGCTTTTGATGTTCAATTTTCACCATTTGAAAAGTAACACATCTATCAACAAACATATGCACATCCTTCTTCATGAAAGGCCACCAAATGTACTATTTTAGATCCAAATACATCTTATCACCTCTTGGATGGATTGAAAATTTGCTGCTATGAGCTTTAGACAAGATTTACTCCTTCAAACCCTTTGTGTCTAGTACATAAGTCCTATCCTTGAAGTACAGGATGTCATTCCTATATGCAAACTGTGGATGCCACCAATGTCTAGCTTCTCTAGAGATATTTTTCAACTTAGGGTCTTCTTTTTGTTCTGCTCTAATTTCTTAGATCCATCAAGATTGAATCACCAAGGTATATACTTTCGTAGCTCCTAAGTCTTCCAGATAGTATATAGGCATCTAAAAGTATGCACTACGTCTTTGTCACCAAAGTCCTTTGTTTGCACCATTACTAAGTGCATTTGTGACTTTGTTCCCCTTTCTAGCACAGTACTGAATATTGCAATCATAGTCTTTAATGAATTCTTACTATCTCCTTTGCCTCATATTTAGATCCTTTTGAGTGGACAAATATTGTAAACTTTTATGGCTAGTGTATATCTTAAATGATCTCCCTAAGAGATGATGCCTCCATAACTTTAAAGCATACACCATGACTGTAAGTTCTAGATCACGCATTATATATTTAGCTTGGTGGGGTCAAAGCTGGCTAGAGCCATAAGGTACTACTCACTTTTCTCACATAAGGACACACCCCAAACCCAAGCCCAAAATTATCAGTGTAGACAAAAAAAGTCTTATCAGGGTCTAGTAATAACAAGAATGGTGTTGAAGTCATCCTTTTCTTAAACTCTTGAAAACTATGCTCACAAACTTTTATCCATTCAAAATTCTATTTCTTTCTTGTCAACTAGCTCAAAGGTAAGGCTATCAATGAAAATTTCTCCAGAAATCTTCTATAATATCTTGTTGATAGCCAAAGGTTATTGCCTCATCGGTAGTAACTCCCTGCCAGAATATTGGCCGAGGAGTCTGACGTCACCCAAGAGAGGATCTTTTCACTGACCTCGGAAGGTGCGAAGTCAAACACTATGAGCTCAAGACTTTGGTTAGCTCGTTAGGAATTCCGAGGACAACACCGTCTCCATCGAGGGGCCAAACTGACTGCCCCGAAGAGGATCTTCCCCGAACAAGAAGCACCTGAACAAGGGAATCCCCGAACTATGGGTGTGAGTCCCGAAGAAGGTGTCCATCAAGGGAACTCCCAGAACTATGGGATAGATCCCGAAGGAGGTGCTCGCACCGAAGGACGGATAGAATCCGAAGAGGGTGCACGCACCGAAGGGCAACCTCGCCCAGGGGACCTCGGGAGTACGGTATGAGCATTTATGGAGCCTCTGACATGTCGCCCACAAGCCCTACACATCACATCAGAACGGCGAACTGACCCGCCGTAGCCGCCCCAGTCCTGACACAACCTGTCCGGGTCCAGGGCTGAAAGAGGCTGCAAACGGCTGCCTGTCCCCTAGGTCCAAAAGCACAGATCAAATCCGACCGAACACGTGTCATGATCTGAACGGACCATCTACTCCTATAAATACTAGGAAAAGGGACTGGGCAAGGGATGGGCATTTTCCTCCCTCTGAGAAAACACAAAACAGGCAAGACACTTGATCCCTTAGTGTTCTTCCTCCACCTTCACTCAGAAAACTGACTTGGGCGTCGGAGGGTCCTCCCCGGAAAAGCAAACCGGGGACCTCCTAACCTCTTCTTTGAGCTTTTCAGGCACACTCAGCTGGGAAACCAGAGCTCCAGGCGCTCGCCTCCTCAGGAAGTCTCTCCACCTGTCAACATGACAGCAAACGAAGATGCCTTGGGGCATCATTTGGCGCCGTCTGTGGGAAACCACTCCCAGGTAGCTGTTGTCGAAACTCAGCGTTCGAAGGACAAAGGACTCCCGAAGTCCCCGTCCGCGCCTGAGACCCAACCAGCTACCGAACAAAGTCCCCCAGAGACTTCCTTGCCTGAAGAGGAACGCCCTCTTGTCATCACCATGGGTTTTTTAAGAGACTTTCAGAGGTCTGTTGTGGCTGAAATGACACAACAAATAGACCGAAGATGGCCGCAACCGGCCCAGGCGCAAAAACCCACTTCGCCAGCACGACCTCGGGAGAAAAGCCCAAGGGCAACCCATCATAGCTCGGGAAGTGGGGAACCACGAGAAGAATCCTCGACAGATAACTTGCCCCTCGGAGCACGGCTGGCGGAAAGAGCGAGGTCTGAACGACCCGAAGTCCCGTCCAGAAGAAGTTTATCACCAGAGGCAAGGTCCCCCTCACCTCGGTATCGAAGTCGCTCTCCGAAGAGACGGCAACAGTCCTTTTACCCAAGAAGCTCCAAGCACCAGGAAGAGGAGCCCAGTGCTACGCTCCTCCTGGAGAAAGTCTTGGCAAGACTGGAGAGAGTGGAACAGCAGGTGGCACGCAAGCCTGTTTGGGCCAGGCTAACTGAAACCGTCTCTGGAGATGAAACTCCTTTCGCCCGAACAGTGGTCGAGGCGGCCATGCCAAGTGACTTCAGGCTACCTCGGCTAGAGACCTATGAGGGCCGGACTGATCCCCAGGCCCACCTAACAAAGTACAAACGCAGCATGGTGCTACACGGGGCTGATGATGCTACACTCTGCAAGTGCTTTGAAGTCACCCTCGCAGGACCAGCAACTGCCTGGTACAATTCCCTGCCTCCCGGAAACATCAGGGGGTTCCAGGAGCTGTCCACAGCGTTCACCCAACAGTTCATTGGGAGCAAGCCGACGGCGAAGATGCCCGTCCAGATGTTTGACATAGCACAAAGAAACGGGGAGACCATCCGTGACTATGTCGAGAGGTTCAACAGAGAGGCCCTCAGTGTTCCGGACTTTCGTCCCGAAATCCGCATCCTCGCCATGACGAGGGGCCTCCGGAGGGATTCGCACTTGTTTTATGAATTCTCCAAAGATCCCCCGGACACGCTGGGAGAATTCTACCGAAGGGCTGAACAACATATGACAGCCGAAGAGCTGAGAATGACCGGACCGAAGGCTGACCATATTCACGCTCGTGGCGAAGGGTCCAGCCAGCAAGCCCGGTGTCCAACGGAACAGTTAGGCCGACCTCGGAGAATGCGAGTAGGAGGAAGGAAGCCCCAAAACTTTACACCTCTGAGCACCACGAGGGCTAACGTCCTCATGGCATTGGAAAAACAGGGGGCTCAAATCCAACGACCGAGGGGCATGACTGCTGACAACAGAAGGAACATGAAGAAGTTCTGTCAGTTCCACCGTGATCACGGTCATGACACCGAAGACTGCTTTCAGTTGAAAAAGTACATTGAATCACTGATAAAGCAGGGCCAGCTTCGGCGTTATTTGAGAATGCCTTCCCCGAAGGGGAAAAAAGAGGAAGAAGGAAAGCCCGATGACGAGGATTACGATTCAGACAGACAGGCGAAGGAACCGAAGTCCGAGAAGGCGTCCTCCACCTTCGGCAGGAGTAATACAGACGATCACAACCGGGCTTCCATCCTCGGAAAGGAAAAGAAGGGCCAGAGAGATAGCGGTGATGGAATATCAGAGCCCAACAAAAAAATTGGCCCGCCAGGATGGCTCCACCATCGTATTCCCCCATGACGATCCATTGCTGATAATGGCGAGGATAGGAAACTGGGACGTCAAGAGGGTACTGCTGGACGATGGGTCAAACGCAGACGTCTTGTTCTCACATTTGCTGCCAAGCTTGGGCCTATCCAAGAGTGACCTCAAGCCTGTTACTTCACCCACGTTCGGCGTAGGACCATCTGAGCTACCTGTCCTCGGGTGGATCGACCTCCCCTTGATGATGAAAGGAACTTCGGAGAAAGGAACTGCTGAGTTGTTCGCCTCTACCATGGCAAGGTTCATAGTCATGGACGTTCCTTCGTCATACAACGCCATCCTCGGCAGACAGACACAGGGAAATTTGCACATTCGCCCTGATGTAAAGTACCTGACCGTCACCTTCGCCACCAAAGAAGGAGACGCAAAGATCTTCATTGATCAAGGCGAGGTGAGAAAGGTGTTCGTCAGAGCACGAAAAGCTCCAGCAAGCAACTTAGCACATGCTGTAGAAGCAAAAGAGCTGGAAAGGGGCGAGGCAGAAGATCCCACAAAAGCGGAAACAGAAAAAGTAGAGCTTGTCCCAGGCCATAGCACCCGAATAGGGAAAAGCATGGCCGAATGAGACAAGGAAAAACTTGTATCTTTTCTGCTTACAAATAAAGATCTGTTCGCCTACTTGCCGAAGGACATGCCAGGGGTAAACCCTCGCGTAATCCAGCATAGCCTCAAAGCGAGTCCGGAAGTAAAACCTGTCCGGCAAAAGAAACGGAGCATTTCAGCTCACAAAAGTGACTTCGTCAAGACCGAAGTCCAGCGTCTGATAGACGCTAGCGTTATCCGGGAGGTAAACTACCCCGAATGGCTAAGCAACGTGGTAGTTGCCACAAAGGAAGGAAGTAGTAAGCTCCGGATGTGCATCGACTTCAGAAATTTGAACGATGCTTGCCCGAAAGATTCATATCCTCTTCCGCCAATAGACCAATTGGTAGACTCAACTGCTGAGTATGGGCTCCTAAGTTTCTTGGACGCTTTCAGCGGTTACCATCAGATAAGGATGGACCCCGAAGATGAAGAGAAGACTGCCTTCATCACCGAGGGAGGAACATATTGCTATATTAGGATGCCCTTCGGGCTCAAGAATGCAGGAGCCACCTACCAGAGGCTGATGAACAAGGTCTTCAAAGACCAAATGGGGAGGAACATGGAGGTGTATGTTGATGATATGATAGTCAAGAGCAAACTGCCTGGCTACCACGTTGCAGATTTAGAGGAAACCTTCCAAAAACTCAGAACCTTCGGGATCCACCTTAATCCTGAGAAGTGCATCTTCGGGGTGACCTCTGGAAAGTTCCTTGGGTACATGGTATCCGAAAGAGGCATCGATGCTAACCCCGAGAAGATTAAGGATCTGCTTGAATTCCGAACTCCTGCCACAGTCAAAGACGTGCAGAGACTCACCGGAAGAATAACCTCTCTGAGCAGGTTTATTTCCAGGTACGGAGATAGGTGTTGACCCTTCTTCAAAGTCCTCACAAAGGCAGCAAAGATGGAAGGCGACCTCGGAAGGAATGGTCATCCTTGGGATGAAGATTGCCAAAAAGCCTGGGAAGAACTCAAAGTCTACTTGGCCAGCCTGCCGACTCTGCGGCAACCTCGGGAGGGAGAGCCCCTCGTATTGTACCTCGCCGTCACGAAAAAAGCTGTGAGCTCGGTCCTCGTGAAAGAAGAAGGGCCAAAGCAATGGCCGGTCTACTATGTCAGCAAGTCCCTGCATGGCGCCGAAGTCAGGTACCCTTTGCTTCAAAAAGCTATATATGCCTTGGTACTTGCAGGAAGGAGGCTACGGCCATACTTTCAGGCTCACCCCATTATCGTCCGAAGTACCCTGCCTCTACGGGATGTTATGAGGAAAGTTGATCATTCGGGAAGGCTTTCCAAGTGGTGTATAGAGCTTGGCGAACACGACATCACGTATGAACCCCGGAAAGCTATAAAAGCTCAAGCTTTGGCAGACTTCATCGCCGAAGTACCAAACACCGAGGAGGGACATTCATTTTCGGGCGAAGACGAGCCAGAATGGACGTTATACGTTGACGGGGCCTCAGGATCCGAACACCAGGGAGCTGGAGTGATTATCAGAGGCCCCGAAGGCCTAGAAGTAATGAAGGCCATCAAGTTCAGTTTCAACGCCACCAACAACGTGGCCGAGTATGAGGCCCTCATAGCAGGATTACGCCTGGCCAGAAAAATTGGCGTGAGAAACTTGAAAGCCCATAGTGATTCCCAGCTGGTGGTCCGGCAAATGGCAGGGGACTATGGCGCGAAAGACCCGACCTTGGCGAAATACCATGAGTTGGTAACAAAGCTCATTCGGGAGTTCGACATCGTGAAAATCGAGAACGTACCCCGACGGAAAATGCTGAGGCAGACTGTTTGGCGAAATCCAAAACTTGCGCCGAGGTGCTAAGCCACCCCAGCATCGTGGTGTTAAGCATAGCGACCTCGGGGAAAGGATGGAAAGAACCAATCAAAACGTATCTCGCAACTAACACACTCCCCGAAGACCCCAGCGAAGCCGCAAAAGTGCGAAGGCGCTCCGGACGTTTCTTCTTAATTGGGGAAGAACTATATCGGCAAGGATATGCAAATCCACTACAGAGGTGTGTTAGTGAAGAGGATACTGAAATGATCCTC
The DNA here is from genome assembly GCA_005392925.1 of Aquilaria sinensis. Taxonomy (NCBI): domain Eukaryota; kingdom Viridiplantae; phylum Streptophyta; class Magnoliopsida; order Malvales; family Thymelaeaceae; genus Aquilaria; species Aquilaria sinensis. Next base: position 95,741 of record SMDT01000625.1, on the reverse strand, counting down.
GAAGAAGTTCACGAAGGTGCCTGTGGTTCGCACATCGGAACCGACGCCCTGGCAGCAGTGATACTTCGCCAAGGATACTTCTGGCCTACCCTGAGAAAGGACGCCAAGCAGTTCGTCCAGAAATGTGGTAGTTGCCAGAGACATGCGAACATCCAAAGAACACCCTCAGAGTTCGTGACTTCGGCAGATTATCCTTGGCCCTTCGCAGTTTGGGGCATAGATCTCATTGGGCCACTCCCAACGGCGCCTGGAGGCGTAAAGTTCTGCGTAGTAGCAGTAGACTATTTCTCTAAGTGGGTCGAGGCAGAACCTCTGACAACTATCTCGGCAAAAGAAGTGCAGAAGTTCGTATGGAAAAACATCGTATGCAGATTTGGCATACCGAGGGTACTCGTAGCGGACAATGGATCCCAGTTCGTAGACAAAGGATTCCAAGAGTTCATTAGCGACCTCGGGACAAAAATGCACTTCGCCCCAGTAGCTCACCCCCAAAGTAATGGGCAGGTAGAAGTATCCAACAGGACCATAAAAGATGGTCTGAAAAAGAGACTGAGGGAAGCAAAAGGGAAATGGCCAGGAGAACTCCAAAGTGTGTTATGGAGTTACCGAACGACACCCCGAAGAGCCACAGGGGAGACGCCCTTTTCACTCGTCTTCGGTACAGAGGCCATCATCCCCGTCGAGGTAGTACAACCGTCAATACGAGTCCGAGTGTTCGATGAAAAAGGAAATGACCTCGGCCTGAGAACCAAGCTCGACCTCGTCGGCGAACACAGAGAAGTAGCCGAGCTGAGAAGAAAAGCTTTCCAGCAAAGAGTGGCAGCAGCCATAAACCTACGCGCCAGGCCAAAGGGAATAAAGCAGGGAGACCTCGTTCTCCGAAAGGCTGAATTTGCACCCCGAAAGCCGTCCCACGGGGTACTTCGCGCAAATTGGGAAGGACCCTACCTGGTACTTGCCGAAGTACGAAAAGGAGTTTATAAGCTCGGTGATGCCGAAGGCATAGAATTAAAAAATACTTGGCACTCAGAGGCCTTGAAAAAATTCTATGCCTAAAAAGTTCGGTGGGAAAGTTGTATTCCACAAGTTGGAAAAATTTGTCTAAGTAAAAAGTTCTGAAGAAGTACAAAACAAGAGTCTCACGAAAGCAATCGCCGAGGAAAGCAAAAGTAAGTTTTTCCAAAGTCTCTTGAGCGAATATGTTCGGGACAAAGGAAAGCAAGAGTATGGTTTTCCGAAGTCTCTTGAGCGAATATGTTCGGGACAAAGGAAAGCAAGAGTATGGTTTTCCGAAGTCTCTTGAGCGAATATGTTCGGGACAAAGGAAAGCAAGAGTATGGTTTTCCGAAGTCTCTTGAGCGAATATGTTCGGGACAAAGGAAAGCAAAAGTATGGTTTTCCGAAGTCTCTCGAGCGAATTATGTTCGGGACAGAGGGAAACAAAAGAATCTGGCAAAAAATACTTAGCCAAAGTTGTATCTATTAAGCCAAAGAGTGCTTACAGAGAAGAAAGTTGCTGAAAGACTACAAAAAAGAAGAAGAAAATGAAGACAAAGGGCCCTAGTACAAACTAAGGAACCTCGGCGTCTTGAGAACTGCCAGCCTCTGTGCTTTTGTCAGTAGCCTTCGACGCCGGGAGACAAGGAGGCAGTTTCAAGTGCTCGATCTTGGACCAAGTCCACCGAGGCTCCTTGGGGATGTTCATGCCTTCCAGGAAGGAGAGGTCAAAATCTGGGAACTTCTGCAGAATTTGGTGCCGGACAAGGCAGAAGCCGTCTTGAAAGCCCAACTTCGTCATATCATCGGACTCCCGCTTCTTGACCGCCAAATCCGCGTAGTCCTTCTCCAGATCCGCGTAATCCTTCGCCAGATCCTTGAGCTTTCTCTTCAATGCCTTCATCTTCTTCTTCTCTTGTGAAGGCTTCTTCAGAGATGCGACCTCGGCTTCGAGCTGAGCCTTTTCCTCGAGCGTCTTCGCAAGGATTGCGTCACTTTCTGACTTATCCTTTTGAATCGTTTCTACGATCGAAGTCAACTCCGCCATTCGAGAACCGATGTCGGAAAGTTTCTGGGAGGTGTCTTTCTCAAGTTCCTCCTTCTCTTTTTTGAACCCCTCCCGAAGTTCAGCAACCTCCTTCTCCGAAGACTGCTTCAGCTGAGCATTTTCGGCTTCCAGCGCCGAACACTGGGCCTTCGTCTTGGTGTAAAAGTCCCAGAGTGACGCCCTCCTTTCTGATTCCCGAGCCACCCGAACTCGGAGGAACCCAGCATACCCCATCAACTGCAAAAAAGCAAACAAAGGGAAAATGATGCTAATGCTAAGTAAAAAGCAAAGGTGAAGTTGGCACTGAGAAAACAGTGAAGCGTACCTGGGCGGCATGTTCAGTGAGCTTGGCGGCCAAAGAGTTGTCACCTGGGTAAGCCGCCGCCAGGGCCTTGTAAGAGGCCTCGGTAAGCACCCCTTTGCACATCTGCCTGGCCATCTCAGGACAGTCCTCGGAGTACATATCCATGTCCTCCGTGAACGTCCAGAACGGCTCCTTCGGAACTTTCCCTGCTGGGACTTTGGCATCCCGAAGGGCCCTCTTGCGGGCGTGTTCGGCAACCCAGTCAGGAGCGGCCACCTCCGCTGCACAACAAGGCAGAAAAATTAGTTAAGGCCAGAAAAGGCTTAAGGATTTGCAAAAAAAAAAAGGTTGATTCGACAAAAGTGCAAACCTGCTAGCACCTCGGTAACGTCGTCGTCAAGAATCGACGTCGCCTCAGTAGGGATCCCCTTGCCTTTTATTTGACGCCGCTCTTCGGCAGAAGGGGTCTCCTCCCCATCGCCCTCCAGAAGAGCAAGTGAAGGCGTGGGGCTCTGAGGAAGGACGTCGGAAGAAGGGACGACGGCAGAGGGAACCTCGGGCAAAGGGGCGGCAGGGTCCTCGGGCTCCTCGCCTACCTCCTCCGGAATTTGCGGAAGAGAGGAAGGAGCAGCTTTCTTTGCCCGTTTGGAAGGAGGGCCGCCCGAAGTCTGTTTCCGCCTCCGAGAGGCGGCCTTCTTTGTCTGTTCGCCCCTCTCGGCCTGCCCGGTAAAAAGAGCCTTGTAGAAGGCAGCCGCGTCGTCGCCCATCTCTGAAAAAAGAAAAAGAAGATCAGTGTAAGTCCAAGATGAAGTCATGAAGGGAAAAATGAGAAAGTAACTTACTCTCATAAAAAGACTCATAAGTCTCTTTCCCCCGAAGGAGTTTCACGAGCCAGGAGTCCTTCCCCGAAGAAGCCGGTTTCGGCATATTGAGGTCTGTCTCATGCTCCTTTACCACCTTGAGTTCCCGAAGGACCTCTTCGGTCATGAGCCTCCAGTTGATCGGAAAGGGGTAAAGGTCACGATGAGGGACCTCGGCAGCCCAGTCAGAGACGGCCCGGATGCGCCTGTCGAAGTCTTCAAAGATAGGTGCTACATCGGCGTCTAGCAGTATCTTCGGGTCAACAACATCCATCTTGAGCCTCCCCTGAGCCCACTTGGTCGGGAAGTGCGACCAAGTCTCGGACTTCTTCAGGAAAAAGAATTTTTGTTGCCACCCTCGCCAGCTGTCTTTGGTGGCAAAGGTGAACGTATACTTTTTGCTCCCGGATCCCCGAGGTAGCATAAAGTAGAAGCCACCCTTCGGGACCACGAAGAGCTTGTAGTACTGAAGAAAAACTACAAAGTGAGGTTTTATTTTGAAAACGCCGCACATACAGAGGAAGGCGTTAAAATAACAGTACGAGTTCGGTGGGAGCTGGTTAACGGCAATGCCATGGAAGTCGCAGAACGCGCTAACCATCTCCGGGGGGGGATACCGAAGTCCGGCCTTCAGTTGGGCTCGGAAAACGGTGATTTCATCACTTCGGTTGGAGAAAGGAAATTGGTCAGGACGGGGCAACCTCGTCACAGAGTAAGAGGGTAAGAAAAACTTTTTCTTCCACTTCGCTAGTTTTGCCGGAGTAGTGCAGCAGGGGTGAGAAAGAAGAGGTTGCCAACTCTCGGGAACAGGCATGATGAAAACGAGTTCAGGAAAAACAACGAAAATGAGTTCGGGAAAAACAACGAAAAAACAAAGAAGAAGCTTTGAAAAAAGCAAAAGGACTAAAACCCACCAAAGGTCTTGCCGGAATCTGGATTTCTGGAAGCCGTCGTGAAAAGTGGTCGGAAAAACGCCTGAAAAAGGAGAACCGCCGCGGAAAATCGGGAGAGAATTAGAAGGCAGAAGAAAGCAAAAGCAGAAGCAAAAAGAGGGTTATGACAGGGCTGGTATATATAGGCCGAGAAGGCCAGGTGAACCGTCGTCATTAGTACCCCTCGGAAGGCGAAGCGTCGCCATAACTGCTAAGTGAGCCTGAAAAGTCGCGCCTGCCGTACTCAGTGCATTCTCACCCAGTAATAGTGCGCCACGTGTCAGCCATCGCGCAGCAAACGTGCCGCGTGTCGGTCATCGCGCAGCGAACGTGCCACGTGTCGCCCATCACGTCGAGCACGCCCTCTGACATCGTTTGGTTTAGAGGCGCCACCCTAGACTGACTCCGCTAGACGCAGGACGCGACGCATGAGCAGACCTATAAAGGCAAAAAAGTAGGTTACCTCGAAGACACCAAAAGACAGCCTGTGACTTCGGGCAGAAGGTCTATCTTCGGTACAAGGTTATCCTATCTTCCCTCGACACGAGGATACCAAGAGACAGCCTGTGACTTCAGGCAGAGGGTGTATCTTCGGCACAGGGACAGCCTATCTTCTCGCGCCTCGAGGACGCAAAAATGCTGCCCATCGCTACAAGCAGAAGAAGGCGTCTTCGGCGCAGATATCATAGCCACAGGACCCGAAAACCGATGAACCGAAGTTTCTCACTTCGGCTTTTCGGAGGGGGGCCTGTGATAGCCAAAGGCTATTGCCTCCTCGGTAGTAACTCCCTGCCAGAATATTGGCCGAGGAGTCTGACGTCACCCAAGAGAGGATCTTTTCACTGACCTCGGAAGGTGCGAAGTCAAACACTATGAGCTCGAGACTTTGGTTAGCTCGTCAGGAATTCCGAGGACAACACCATCTCCGAGGGGCCAGACTGACGAGGGAGAGCCATCTCTCTGAAGCAAGGAAGAATCTCCCCGAAGGCAGAGGCCCCGAAGAGGATCTTCCCCGAACAAGAAACACCTGAACAAGGGAATCCTCTAACTATGGGTGTGAGTCCCGAAGAAGGTGTTCATCAAGGGAGCTCCCAGAACTATGGGATAGATCCCGAAGGAGGTGCTCACACCGAAGGACGGATAGAATCCGAAGAGGGTGCACGCACCGAAGGGCGACCTCGCCCAGGGGACCTCGGGAGTACGGTATGAGCATTTAAGGAGCCTCTGACATGTCGCCCACAAGCCCTACACGTCACATCAGAACGGCGAACTGACACGCCGCAGCCGCCCCAGTCCTGACACAACCTGTCCGGGTCCAGGGCTAAAGGAGGCTGCAAACGGCTGCCTGTCCCCTAGGTCCAAAAGCACAGATCAAATCCGACCGAACACGTGTCATGATCTGAACGGACCATCTACTCCTATAAATACTAGGAAAAGGGACTGGGCAAAGGATGGGGCATTTTCCTCCCTCTGAGAAAACACAAAACAGGCAAGACACTTGATCCCTTAGTGTTCTTCCTCCACTCTCACTCAGAAAACTGACTTGGGCGTCGGAGGGTCCTCCCCGGAAAAGCAAACCGGGGACCTCCTAACCTCTCCTTTGAGCTTTTCAGGCACACCCAGCTGGGAAACCAGAGCTCCAGGCGCTCGCCTCCTCAGGAAGTCTCTCCACCTGTCAACATGACAACAAACGAAGATGCCTTGGGGCATCATTTTGCCTTGGGGCATCATTTGTCATGCCTAAGAAGCTTCTAACCTCTACCACATTTGTTGGTCTTGTCTAATCATTTACAACTTTAACTTTAGCTAGGTCAACAACAAGTCCCCGAGCATCAATAATATGCCCTAAGAATGCTATTTCTGATAACCAAAACTAACACTTTGAGAGTTTTGCATAGAATTGGTTATCTTTCAAGACTTTTAAAACAATTCTCAAATGTTCCTTATCTTTAGCTTCCATCTTTGAGTATACCAATATATCATCAATAAACACTATAACAAACTTATCTAGGTTTGGACTAAACACCTGATTCATTATATCCATGAAAGTAGTAGGTGCATTAGTAAGGCCAAAGGGGATCACCACAAACTCAAACTCAAAATGTCCATGTCTTGTTCTAAAGGTAGTTTTGGGTATATCATCCTCTTTCACTCTTATTTGAAAATGCCCTCACCTATGGTCAATCTTTGAAAACACTTTTGCTTCTTTCAGGTGATCAAAAAGATCTTCTATTCTTGGCAATGGGCATTTGTTCTTCATAGTGATAGCACTCAATTTTCTATAGTCTATGCACGATCTTAAACGCACATCTTTCCTTTTAACAAATAATACAAGAGCACCCCAAGGAGAAATGTTGGGTCTAATGAACCCCTTTAGTAAAAACACATCTAGTTGTTTCTTCAATTCTACCCTTTCCTATGTTGACACTCTATATGGTGGTATTGAGATGGGGGTCAGGCCTGGTTGTAGATGAATTTGCAAATTCTACTTCCCTTAATGGTTGTAATCCAAGCAAGTCTGTAGGAATGAATTTTGGAAATTGACTTACTACAAGGATCTTCCATTTCTCTTCATCAATAGTAACCTCATTCAAAGAACAATATTCTTCTTTGCCTACTATGGGCATTATTACTTCCATACCACACTGCATACTATGTATACTTTCATTCTTGTCATTTGGACAATTTAGTTTTAAGCTTTGGGAATTAGAGACTACTAACTTTCTATTAAAACAATCAATCTAGATCTAGTTTTGTGCTAACCAATCCATTCCCAATATCATATCCTAGTCTAAGAGATCAAGGACTACCAAATTAATGTTTATCTCTAAATTCCCTATCTATAACTTACTATTCCTAACCACTATGTTAATAAATAATAGTTGTTTTTGTAGGGTTCTAATTAAATATGTCTTTTCTAGATAACTACACTCTAAGTGTATTGCAGATACCAATTTACTAGACACAATAAATATAACAGCCCTAGTGTCAAACAGTACAATAATAGATTGGTTGTTCATAAGAAATGTACCTTTAAGTGTTTGATTTGAACCTCTTTGGGGATTAACTATTGCAAAGACTCTTCCAACTGGCTATTCTCCTCTTTCTAGATTCCCATTTCCAGGTCATTGTTGCTTTCTACCAAATCTATTTAGACACTACTTCACCTAGTGCACTAGTGGGCCACATCTCAGACATGCATTTATGAGCTTGTAACATGGTTTATTTCCATGAAACTTGTGACAAGTTTCACAATTTGGGCCTTTAGGCTCCCTTTACTTAGCCATGCCCTTGTTCTGCCTTAGTTTTCTAGGGCATCCTAGTTGTCATAGGTTGTCTCTTCACCTTTTCATACTACTCCTCAAAGGTGCACTACTTTCTCCCAAACTAGAAACATACATTTGCTGCACCCTTTTCTTTTGCTCAATTACCAAGGCCTTGTACACAACTTTGTGACAGCTCATGATACCACAAGCTATCAGGTGTTACTTGATCTCGGGCCTTAATTTCCTCACAAATCTTTTTAATTTTAGAGCTTATTGTCATTCCATATATAAAACCTATCTAATAAATGCATTGAATTTTTCATCATACACTAGAATGCTCATACTCCCTTGCACTAGCATATCAAACTCCAATTGTTTCTTGTATCCTACTATTTTTCTTATATATTGGTTTTGGAATATCTACTCGAACCCATTCCATCTCATATGCCTCCTTTAATTTGCAAGCCTTCCATTCTACTCATCTTCAAAATTCCTCTTCATGGTTCTCCACCACATTTCAACTCTACCCATCAGGTTATAAGTCACCAAAGTGACTTTCTACTTAAAGCTTGCTATAAACCTTTCAAAGATTTTAACTTTTTGGTTAAGCCAATGTTCAGCCTCCTTAGCATCTCCCTTTCTATCAAAACTTGGTGGATTGATTTCCTGGAACTTTTCAAATAATCTTCTTCCATTTCTATCATCATAACTATGTCCTTTCTCATTTATGGACCTCTGTTAATGTTGCACATGAATTTTTTGATCTTGATGTTGTTCTTGCTTCTAACTAACCAGTTCTCTATGCACTTCAGATTGTACATGTCTCCTCTAAGGTGGTACTACACTAAAAAATTCCTGATCCTTAGCATCTGCTCCTCCAATTTGTCTAACTCTTCTTGCAACCCTAGCAACCTCTTATGGTCATACCTCTCCCACATATCTAGAATACTGATCTTCATCTAACTCAACCACTAGTGGTGGTATAGGTACTAGCTGACCTTGAACAATCCTTTCAATATTGTTTGTCAACTGGTATATAGCAGCATTCATATTCTGCAATAAAGCTACTACTTTTTGGTCTTGCTCCATATTCTGTTCATTTCTGCTCTTACTATGTCTGAAGCTTCCTTTTCTTCTATCCATTATTGATACAAATGCAGAAATTACAGATCTTTGATTAGTTTCATCACACTACCCTAGACATGCACATTTAGATATTTTAGTAAACCTACTCTGATACCAAACTAGCACACCCCCCAAGCCAGGAACCCAGAAAGATAATTTAAAAACAAAAAAAATTAATCAAATTAATTTTTTTAGCCCAAATAAGTACCCAAAATGAATTATGGCTCTTCATAGATAAATTTTGGCTATGATTCTTAGGCAAATTTTCTTACAAAATAGGTTAATAAGTTGAATACATGTGAAACATTAAAAATTTTGTATTAAAAAGTTCAAACTTTTTTTATCTGATAAATAATCTTTTATTGTATAGAAAAATTTTAGAAATTAGATTTCAAGTATTAAATCCAACAACCTCAACAAAAGTGCAAAATGCAACAATCTTGCACTTTGGTGACAAAATTACACAACTTTGTACTTAAAATCACAGAATATTTACAAGTCTATTACAAATAAGAGGTTGTTCTCAAGAAAACAGTCTAGCATACACAGAACTAGGAACTACATGGCGGGGAAGCCTTTCACTAGAACTACATAGAAAAAATTCATATTTAAACAGGTGCAAACTTGGCAATTTCAATAAAATCCCAAAGATATTCCTTTTATCTGCCAAGGTCCACAGTAGTTTGCCAAACACTCAATCCAACAACATTGTTAGAATAAACTACCACAAGTTTAATAAGCTTAGTAAGTATATTGGCTAATAGCATGGATTTTAAAGCCGACTTGCACTATAAAATAATGTCATGCACAAGCAACAAGCAAATCTCTAAATCACTTGATTTGGTTTGTTTGCATCGATAAGTAAGAGATGAGTCTCGAAAGAAACTCAGTAAGAAAATGTATTAATAAGAGCAATAAATAGATTGTAAGTAATCATAAATAAGTTATGTGCATATCAACAAGAAAACCAATCAGAGGGATCAAGGAACATAGTAATCAGACTATATTTGGCCAAACACCTGTGCTTGTGAGTCACTAAGTTCCTTTCCGTTTACTTACTTTGATGGATGAACACTTGGTCCTACCCTTAGGGAACCAAGTTATAGATAAACAAAGCACTGATCATCCAAGAACAATCTTGTCACAACGCAACTACATTTCTTGTACAAGCATCAGGACTACTCACAAAATGCAAAATTGTTAGCTTATATAATTAAGCTTGGAATGTACAAAAACCTTCATTTCCTTGCCACAATCTCCCGAACCAAATGAACAAAATTTTCACATGACCAATGTTCAAGCTTTAGTTGTAATGATTCTTCTCTTAGTTGGGCTCTTTCGTTACTTCTCTTTCTTATACTAGTATTTATATTTAGTAAGGTTTATAATGTAATGGAATAGCATTATGAGACCCCTTTTATAGCCATATATGGTGTAAGCCTTATTGCCACCTTTCTTATTTCTCCCACAGGGAAACACCACAAAGCACCCTTAATTTTTTGTTTCCTATGTTTACTTTATCCATTTTTCCACCTAGTACTTCTTTCATGCATGTTTTATCACATTACCTAACTTATCTCACAGGAAGCTGTCACCTAGTCCTTTCTTGTATCTTCATATTGCCACCTACCTTACTTTGCATGCATTGCTAAGCATATCACCAAGCCATTAGTTCTCTTTATGTCGTATATTGCCACCTCTTGTTTTCCCCCCACAAAATATTGCCACTTAATCCATTCTTTTCATATGCATCCCATCATGCATGTATGCTATCTCATGCTAAAGAATTAAATACGTAACCAAGCCTTTTTTTCCGTTCTTATGTGTTTTTTGCTACCACCTACCCTTTTAATCTTACAAGAATTTGTCACCAATTTTGCATGTATAAATTTCGTGTGCTTAACACCACTTCCATGCAAATTAATATCTTCCACCCTTCACGTATTACTTTATTGTTACTATTGTTATTATTATTATTATTATTATTATTATTATTATTATTATTATTATTATTATTATTTGATACTTAAGAAGTATAATGCCATATACAGCCAATATTTATCCCAATAAATCCTTAGTTGAATTTGTGGGCAAAACACCAATAAATGTCTTTTGATCTCTTAATCAGGCCCTCTTCCACAAAAATCTAACCTCTAGAATTTCTTATAATTTTCTTGAAACTTGACGTTCTTAGTAGAATTAGAACTACTTTTGATGAGGTGGCTATAGAAATTTTGATGGCAAGCAGGCCACATAGATTGTGAGTATTTAGGTTGTAAATAACCCAAGTTCTTCAAAGGGAGTTAAGTATAACTTGAAGTGAAACTTCTAGTCAATAAAATCAAGAAGCCAAGGGGATTGATTGAAACTCTACCTAAGAGGCAGCACTTAAAGAGGCCAAGTAATACGATTTGTCCAATAGGACTAGGGAATCAAGAGTGCTATCCCTAAGAGTCTTGAAAGGACCATAAGAATTGAAATAGATTCCTCAAATGCTAAAGTGTTAAGGGTATGTCAAACAACTTTAGGTACCTAAAGTGAATCATGAAGGGTGTGGCAAAGGCAAGATCACTAAGTACACTCAAGATAAAAGGAATCAAAGGGCTCCCTCAAAAGTAGAAGGTGCCATCAACCCTAAGGGACACAAGTGCCCCACATCTACCCTACATGGTTAAGCAACTAAAGCAAGGTTTCGAGGAATGCAGTCAAAGTTGTTGAGTGCAAAGCCAACTTGAAGTGCCCAAGGTATCTAAGTAAATAGAATTTTGGGTCCCAAGAATGGGTTCTAAAAGTCCTAGGTGATCTAAGAGAAAGGCCATGGAGCCAAGAAAGACTTTACTAGTCAAGCAAACACCTAAGTAAAAAAAGGGTTAAAAAGGCATACCTAGAGAGTATAAGAGTCAAGGGCCAAATTATGACCAAGTGACACCTAAGGAGACAAAGACTTTATATATGCTAAGGAATTACCTAGAGGAGTTAAGTAATAATGTTAGAGTAAATATGGGTTATACCCAAGAACACCCAAGTGCTAAGAAGCCTATATGGACTAAAGTGTCTAAAGTAAATTATGAGCTATTAAGCCATGAATACCTTGAGGCTAAGAAAATCATGGTGGGCAAAATAACTACTGAAGGAAGAGGAAGCAAGCTGTCAAGAGGATATGTGCTTAAGGCATTAAGAGTTAATAAGACCAAAGTACACCTAAGAAGGCTAATTGCTTAAGACTATTGTAGGAAATCATCAAAATTGGTTAAATTTGACAAGAACTTAAGGGTGAAAACAAAAAGGGTAATCCAAAAAGCTTATCAAGGCAGGGTTAAATTCTCGACAATTTAAGAGTAAAAAAAGAAGACTCCTATGAATTTCCCTTATTAAGGGAAAGGTTATTGAAGTTAAAAGGTTCTAGGAGTCTTAAGGTCTAAGAATAGGATAAGTGTCGGGGGAAGAATTTTAAAGAGTTACCTCACAAGTGATGCCTATAAGAAAAGGTTTCTACAAAGAGGGATTGTAGAACAAATTTTTTGACCAACAAGGGAAGAGGTCAAAAGAGAAAATGTATGCATGGTAAAATGTTTTTGTTAAACCGTAATAAGAGTGGGACCATGAAAGAAACTGAGGAGAGTGCTCAAAGATGTTGTCTAATTTTGATGCCTAGTTAAGTCAAAAATTGGAGGACCAAATTTCTGAATGAAAGGAGAATATAACAACTATCCAAAACTTGAATTTGGATCACAAGGTAAATAAGTCTAAGAATAATTATGTTAAGTTTAAGAACATCAATTACAATCCAATTAATGAATTAAGTGAGTTCATGTTGCAAAAGAAAGATAAATTGGTTATTTGAGCAAAGTAGGGCTAAGAAGGGAAAAATTGTAATTTTATCCAAAGTGGAATATTTTTGTGTTTTTAATGTGGTTGCAAGAGGATATTAAGTTAATTATTAATTTATAACTTCAAATACATTTAAACATGAAAGAACAATACCCAATGAGACTTACATGACCAAATTGTGGAACTAGCTAAGTTAGAAGGGCTTCTTGATTGAAAAATGGGAGGAAAAGATGAGATAAGTTCAAGGTGTTGTTTATCTTTTCCCCAAACCCTCTTCCACACCATTGAAGAGCCAAGGGAGCTCCAAAAATGTTCCACTCAATCCCACCAAAAATCAAGCTTCCAATTGAGTTTTTATGGAGCTAATAGCATGATTGAGCATGGAAAAGCTAGGTGCCATGTTTTCATTCTTGGTAAGCTCTCAATTCCTAGTTTATTTGAGATTGATAAGTGTGGGTATATTAAAAAAGCTTTGGGTAAGCTATATCACTCATTCCTTAGCTTAACTCTAGCTTAAAGAGGTTCAATTTCAAGCTAGATGCATGGTTGTGCATAAAGGGTCTTTTGGAGTTCAAGTTTTTTGTGCTTCAAAGAGGTAAGCATACCCACCCCTAATTGATTTTTTCTTCTCTGAAAATGAGCCATAATTATTTATTTTTTATGCTTAGTGGTCAAGTTTCTTGGCTAGAATTAGATTCCTACATTGAATTTGAGAAGACTGCTTGTTTGGGCTTTAGTGGCATAAGATGTTCAAGTGTTGTGATTGCCTTTAAGGTAATGAATTTTTAATTTTTTTCAACTTCAATAGATGAATTAGAAGTAGTATAACATGTAAGAGTAAGCTTAGCTTGTGGCCATGAAGAATTGGTCTTAGGTTGGAAGAGATTGGGGCAAGATGAATAAAGAACGAAGCTGCAAAGGACCACACACCAAAAGCTTGGCACGGAGGCACCCATATTGGTGTTCTTGTGCTAGAAGGTCATGCCCAAATAGATTAAAATGTTCTATGTTGCCGTGGTTGGTGCTGCAGCACCAACCTGCTTTCTGCCCTAAGCAAAATGGGTCCAAAAGTAACCCTATGGTTACGGTTATGACCTTTGACCTATCCTCAAAACCTTCAAGTTTTCTTGGTCCCCAAACTCACTACTAAGTTACCTTAAAATGTATCCTTTAAGGGAATAAAAGTGTACAGTGGACAAGGTAAAGAAACTTAAGGCTTAAGAAACTAAAGTGAGTCTTAGGCAATTGTATGAGCACCAAGTAAGTAAATGAAGTCTTAAACTTCATGATTTCCTAACTAAGCTACTAAGCTTGGCAAGACAGACCATTGAAGTACGTGCTACTCTTATACAATATGCTAGGGGTAAGAAAATTTGGCAAGCTGCCATACTTGCCAAGGCAAGAATAAAGTTCTTGCAAAAAAGCAAGACTAAGTTAGGGTAGGGTTAGTACAACAAAACCTTTTCTGGTGGCCATTAGATAAAACCCTTGGGCATAATATTTTTATGGGCTCATGCCAAGAATGCATTGATATATGCTACTTTGGCCAAAAGATTTACGTTGCTAGTTTATAAATCCTTTACTGAGAATTAGTAACTTCTCACTCCTTTAGGTTTACATATTGTGTAGTTATAGTTTGTTAGGCCTTCACTTTAGGTTAAGGAAGAATTGTTCATAAGGAAGGTAAGAGATTCTCATACTTTAAGAGCAAGTAAGCTTTAAGTTAAAGTTTAGTCATAATCTAAAATAGCTTAGTTAGTTAGGTACTTAACAGTACTAAGCTAAAGCTCTAGTAATGACAAGTGTATGAGGCTTTGAGTATATGTTTTATATACATTGATTGTCTTTAGATGTACATTAAGAGCTAGTAATGTACATTTGATTGATACTTGAAGACACATATACTTGGTTGTTTTACTTTAGTTATGATTTAATTTAACATGTTTGTCAAATAGCTACCAAGATTTTTAAAGATTTATTTGTTTGGTTTCTTACTTCATACTGAAGCAACTCATGCATGCATTCATGTTTTAGGTTAATATACTCGTGGCATGCAAGTATTAAAAAATTAGCAAGTATTGATTAGCCAACTGTGACAAACTATGGGACTACAATATCCTAATTATAAGATATCCTGGGAAGAGTCCTTACAACAGCAACTAATGGAAGCTTTCTTGCCACTAATTTCAACTTCCTTACATTCAAAGCTACCTCATTGCTTGAATGTTTAGCTTGAATCTTCTTCCTCCTACTTAAATTTCACTAGAAGTTCATTGTAACTGGTTGGAAACCTTATTCTTCTGCCAAAATGGCTACTAAAACTTGATTAAATGAGGTAACTAGGTGTGGAATCATGCAAGTATTTGACCATAGACATATGGCAAGAAAATGGCCTAAACTCTCACATTTGTGGTCTTGGTTTATTGCATGCTACAAATCAACCTTTAATTTCTTTGTTTAACTCAATCTCGCCCTTCGATATACACTTAATTTGAAACCATTAAGTCCCACAATCTCCTTTTCAATCACATATAGCCACAAGCCTAAGAATTGTCTATAGTACCTATACTTTTCTTAGAGCCAATTAGCATAAAAATTAACATATGTCAATTTTAATCCTTCAATTTCCAGTTTTGTGGTCCTAACCTCTTTATTTTTTTACTTTGAAAGCTATTTCTACACCTTCCCTTCTAGCCCTAGGCTTAGGGACATGAGAATCTACCCCCTTAATAAATTTTATCCTCTAAATTATCTAGCAACTTAGGAAAAACATCTGGATACTTTTTTAGCATTTCAGCTTCTGTTTCCTAGGTTGCTTCCTCTTCTATGTGGTTTTTCTATTAGACTTAAACCATTCTTATCCAATTGCTTCATAACTTCCTAGTATCCTTAACCAATATTGTCACTGGTTCTTCCTTATAAGTGAGGTTTGGGGCCATAGGAATACTAGTTGTTGGTATCATTTGTTTGAGGTTAGAGATGTCCTTCTTATCATGCTTACAAGAAAAGTATCATGTATATGCCTTAATTCATGGAGGTAAATCCAATTTGGATGCTACATTGCCCACCCTTGAAAGTATTTCAAAAAGTCCAACATATCTTGGAGCTAGCTTGTTCCTTTTCCTAAATCTAACTACTCCCCTTATTGGTGATACTTTCAGCTAGACAAAATCTCCAAGTTAAAATTCCATATCCCTTCTTCTTTTCAGGTTGGTATATGCCTATTCTCTACTATTAGCTACCTTGATATTTTCCTGAATCACCTTAATCTTTTATGTAGTCTCACACACATTATTTAGTCCAATCTCAAGTCTATCACCAAGTTCATGCCAACAATGGGGAGTGATACATTTACTTCTATATAATGCCTTATATGAAGCTATCTTGATCACTGTGTGATAGCTATTATTATAGGAGAATTCCATTAGAGGTAGATGTGGATCTTATTCTCCCTGGAAGTCTATGACACAAAATCTTAACATATCTTCTACGGCTTGAATTGTTCTTTCTATTTCCCGTCAGTTTGGGGGTCATAGGTTAAACTAAGCTTTAGTTAAGTTCCTAATGCATGGTATTAAGAGTTCCAAAACTTAGAGGCAAACCTTAAGTCATTGTCTAAAACTACATCATCAAGAACCCCATGTAACTTCACAATTTCTTATATGTACAGCTTTGCAAGCTTATCCAAAGGATTAGTGAGGTTAATGGGTAGAAAGTATGTTGACGTAGTGAGCCTATCCATAATAACCCAAATGGTATCATGCTTTCTCTTAGGCATTTGCATTCTAACTAAGAAATCCTTAGCTATAGAGCCTTACTTCCTTTTTGGTTTGGGTAAACTTTGCAATTTATCCCCAAGCTTCTAGTGTTCCACCTTAACTTGTTTACAAGTTAAACATTTTGGCATAAAAACATCAATATCTTACTTCATATTGGGCCACAAGAAATGTTATTTCAAATGCTTGTACATCTTTAGGGTTCCTAGATGTACATTTATCTTGCTATTGTAGGCTTCCTTCAGAATCTAATCCCTTATTTCAATTTCACTTGGGACATAGATTTTATCTTGAAAGTACATCAACTCTTGCCTGTAAGAAAACTATTAAAATTGTTCCCTATGCACTTGCCCAATGATCTTAGCAAGATGTTCATTATGATGTTAGGCTCTCTTAACCATTTCTTTCCATTTTGACTGGATGCTTACTACATTCACTTGGTCTAGTTCCCATTACTTCCACTTGTTTTCTAATCAAGTTATGTTGTTGATCTTGCCATTGTGTTCTTGACCTCCAACTTTCAACACCCCAATATACTTCCTACTTAAGCCATTAACTACTACATTAGCTTTACCTAATGTGTACTCAATGGTACAATAAAAGTCTTTACGATGTTTTAACCACTTCCTTTGCCTCATATTCAAGTCTTCCTATGTAAAGAAGTACTTTAAACTCTTGAGATTAGTAAAGACCTGAAACTTGTTTCCCAGCAAATAATGCCTCCATTGCTTAAGGGCAAACATGACAGCTGCCAACACTAATCCATGGACTGGATAATTTATTGAATGTGGTCTTAACTTCCTTGACCCATAAACAATGGCTTGTTTTCCTTGCATCAATGCACAACATAACCCTATCATTGATGCATCTGTATATCCTTCAAATGGTTTTGTAGGGTTAAGCAATATTAAGATAAGGGCTATGGTTAGCTTCTTTTTCAGCTCTTGGAAGCTTTGTTCACATTCCTTTCCCCACTCAAACTTTTGATCCTTCCTTTTCAATTAGGTTAATGGGGTAACTATTATAGAGAATTTATGTGCAAACCTTCTGTAATAGCCTACCAACCCTTGAAAACTTCTCACGTCTCTCGTGTTATAGGGCTTATTCCATTCTGTGATGGCTTTAATCTTTTCTAGATCCTCTGCCAGCCTTTATCCATTGATAATGTGGCTCTTACTTCTAAAGTCCAGAAATGACATTTGTTTAAGTTGCCATACAATTGATGCTTTTTTATCAAGGCAAGCACCAATCTTAGATGTTCTTCATGAGCATTACCATCCTTTGCGTACACTAAAATATTATCTATAAATACCATTACAAAGTGGTCTTGGTACAATTCAAGTACTCTCTACATAAGATCCGTGAAAAGGTAGGAGCAATTCTGAGCCCAAATGGTATCACTGTGTACTCAAAGTGAACATACCTTATTCAGAAGGCAGCCTTTGGTATTTCCTCTTCCGTAACTCTCAGCTAGAAAAATCCAAATTTGAGATCAATCTTGGAAAATACCCTTGGCTCCTTGAATTGATCAAAAAAATCCTCACTTCTGGGAAGAGGATACTTATTCTTTATAGTCATTGCATTGAACTTCCTATAGTCAGTGCATAACCAGAGGGTTCCATCCTCTTCCTTCACAAACAAAACTAGTGCTCTTTATAAAGACACACTTAACCTAATAAAACACTTCTCAAAAAGCTTATCAAGCTATTTCTTGAGTTCATTCATTTTTGGTATGGCCATCCTATAAGGAGCCATGGACACAAAAGTAGCTCCTGGAACCAACTTAATCTCAAATTCAAGTTCCCTTAAGGGCGGAGGTCTAAGCAACTCTAAAGAAAAAACTTGAAGATAGTCTCTTACTATAGGGATTTCACTCATTTCATCAACTACCTTATCCCATTGAACGCCATAAATTCATATTCAGAGACTATAGGAATCTGTTCCACTACATTTATCTTCCAAGTTTTATCAATTTCTCATGAATTATTCAAGTCATAGACTTTTGAACCTAGTCAGATTAACTTTCTAGCCTAACAATCTTCTATCACATGATTCTTAGCAATCCAAATCATGCCTAAGATCACATCATAACCACCAATTTCAAGTATTATAAAGTTAGCTTTTAGTTCCAGCTCTCCTAGCCTAACCAAACAAATTTTTACTAGATGATAAGTAAACATTATCTCTTGACCAGTAGTTTTAACCAAGTACTTTCCCAATAGTGTACTTATTTCTAGGTTCATTTCCTCACAAGCTAGTAGATATACTGGACATTGAAGCTCCAGTATCATACAGCACAGAAACAAGCTTATTATTAAGGTAAAGCTTACTCTTTAGAGCTTCCATACTTAGCCTTCCATGGCCTCGCTCCCTTCTTTCCAATTCTAGATCATGTTATCTCCTTGGTGCCTTAATGTGAAATACTTTCCCTTGTTACTAATTCTGCCCTTTGCATGGTGGCTATTGGCATGGCGTTTCTAGGGTCCCCTTAGGTGTTAGCACAGCCACTCTTTCCCTTATTAGTTGTTCTCTAGGCCATTGTGATCCAAACCTCCCCAATAACCTTCTTTCTCTTTTCTCAATGGGACAGTCTCTGACCTAGTGGTCTTGTGATCAACATTTCTAGCACTCAATAGTCAACTTGTAGCAAGGATTATGGCCATGGTGTTTGCACAAGTCTAGCACCGGGGTCTAAATTACTGAGGCCATTTTCCTTTATCATCTCTTTCTTGGGCTTCTAGACTAGTAGTTCTTCTCTAATCCTCTTCTTACTCCCTTTTTGTGCACCACTAGCACCTTCCTAAACCTATTTTTCCTAATCCTTGAACTATTATTCCAGGATTTGTGCTTTTTCAAAAGTTTCATAGTAGTCATTTATGCCCATAAGTTTGAGCATTTGTCTTATCTCAAGCCTTAGACACCACATGAACCTCTTAGTTTTTAACTCTTCTTGTCCATTATATTGATAGGTATACCTTATAAGACTACTAAATTTTTTTTCATCCTTCATCAAAGATTCTTCCCCTTGCTCCAGTTGATTGAACTCAACTTGTTTCTAGTCTTTGTGGACTTCACTCACTATTGTTGTCCGAAAACTTAGAGAAATTCAGCCTAACTCATGGCCCTTCTTCTCTTTACTAGCCTTCTTCCATTCTTACTTTCGTAGGTTTTTTCCACTGCTCTCTGCCAAAATTCATCACTTCCCTCAAGCCTAAAGGTTGCCAATAACACTTTCTAAGTTGAAGTGACTTCCAACCTTTCGATGGCCTTTTCTATCTAGTATATCCAAAATTTGGCTTCTTTTGGATCCCCACTTCCCTTAAAAATGAGAGGTGTGAAGGCTAAGAACCCTTCCAACTGACCTTCCATCAACCCTTCTCCTCTCTGCCTTCTTTTTCTTCTAAAGTGTTTTCTTGATCTAGCCCTTGCCTTTCAGTAATTTTAGTAACTTGCTCTGGTTTTCTAGCATTTATTCCTATTTTATCATCTTCCAACTCCTAACTCACATCAACTTCACACCTGGCCTTATGTCTTACTTTAGATCTCATCTTTCTAGCCTTGGGGTGCCTCTTCTCTTCATCTTGCTTCTCCCTGAATCCTTCATTATTCCTGCTGGCCTGATAATCGCCCATTGGTTCTTTTTCCAAGCCTTGTTAGGGTCTATATGACAACCACCAGCTCAGCAATTACTGCTTGCATCACTTCCATAATTTGCTTTATCTTTTACTACCCATCTCTACTAGGCCCAGACATATTGCCCCAGTTTTAGGCTCTTGAGCCTTATTTTCTTCCCCCTCCACATTCTTAAGTTGTTTGATCCTAGAGGATTATTCTGCCTGAAGCCTTTCTAATCATCTGCTTTTCTTTCCCCCTCTCTTGTCATTATCCTGAAATACACAATAGATAACCAAGTGCTCAATATGTCAAGTCTTCCTGACTCTCTGTGGGAACCACCTATCCAGACTTCTTAGTCCTACAAACCATGATCTGATACCAACTTTTTCACATCATAAATTTCCTATATCTTATGCCTTTCCAATAATTTCATGTAAAACTTACCACAAATAAATAAACAGTACTATCAGGTAGCTTAGAGCATGAATTCCAAGATCTCTAAACATAAACTAGCAGTTAACACTTGTGTTCTTTAACCAAATATGCCAGAAATAATAAAAATTGTTAAGGCTAGTTACAAGAGTCTGTTTTGTGTCAAATTTTATATTTAAGCTTCTTTTAAGATGAAACTATAAGGAGAAAATGGTTTGAATCTCACAAACAAACCATACACCAAAAACTAAAACAACTCAAGCCATGCACATGCCAGGAGGTTCATACATGCCCTAGTACGCCTACTAGGGTGCCATTTTTGGTTACTAGCATAAGTCCACACACACAAAAGCCAGATGCACTAGTCAACTCATATACATCATCAACATTAAGCATAACTACTAACCATCTTAGGCATTAACACGAAACTTCAAATTCTAGCTAGTTTTCACAAAACCAACATCATATGCTTGCAACCAAAGTATACTTAAGATTGGTTTCCTAAAAAACATTGACCACAACTTGGTTATAACCATAGCATATAGTTCTAGAATATACCTAAAATACTTAGAGATACACAAATAGCTCCACAATCAGCTAATTAAGCCTTTCCCTAAAATAAAAAAAAATAGCGCATAAGTTATACAACTCAATAAGAGTTAACCAGCATTCACATCTAACATAAGTTCATAAACACAATAGTATTCCACTTCTAGCCCTGCAACCAAAAGTCAAAACACAGAACGCAAGTATATACATATATAAACATAAGCTAAGGGTCAACTCATGCATCCAAATAGTAAAGCACAAACACACACACATCACCAGCTAATCAGCCTCCAAGGCATAGCAGGCTTTTCCTAGTGCCTATTTTCATTTTGGTTACCAAGTATAGTGAATCCTAGCTAAGAAACATAGAGCTCTAATCCTAGAATGGGTTGACCTTTCCCATAATAGAATCCTAATGCTTACCCCCACATATCTAGCTAGAAAACCATAAATACCCAAAGATATCCTTAGCCCATAAACAACACATAGGATCATTTGACTTTAGCCATCACCTAAGGCTTAACATTTCAGCATGAACCACCAGTCTAGCATTTAATTATGAAGGAAACTAACATAATTAATCCTTGCCACAAACCAACTCTAGTGGCAACTAACTGAAGCTTTCTTGCCACTAGTTTCAAGTTCCTTATGACCAAAGCTACCTCATTGCTTGCATATTTACCTTGGATCATCTTCCTCCTACTTTAATTTCACCAGAACTTCATTGTAACTGGTTGGAAACCTTTTTATTTTTCCAAAACAGCTACTAGTACCTAATCAGACTAGGAAGTTAAGAGTGGAATCATACAAGTCTCCAGCCATAAACATGTGGTGAGAAAATGGCCTAAACCCTTACATTAGTGGCCTTCATTTATTGCATGGTACAAATCAACTTTTAATTGCTTTACTTAGCTCAATCTGCCCACTTGATATACACTCAATTTGAGACAATTAAGTCCTACAATCTCCTCTTCAATCAAATTCAACCACAAGCCTTGGAATTGTCCATAGTACCTATGCTTTTCTTAGACCCAGTTAGCTTAAAACTTTGTTGTGTCCATTTTAATCCTTCAATTTTCACTTATGTGATTCTAACCTCCTTATTTTCTTACTATGAAAGCTATTTTTCCACCTTTCCTTCCAGCCCTAGGCTTATGCAAGTTAAGGGCATGACATACCAGCAATCAAAAGAATATATACTAATTCATGAAGTTCCAATTTCAAATTATTATTATTTATAGAACTCCAAAATAATAGATAGATAGGGAGGGATGGAAATTTTTTGCCAAGGAGGAGAATTTTATTGCTCATTGATATTCTAAAATTTAGTGATCTTTTCTATATATTTTTACCTTGCACTTGCTCGTCTTTTTGTATATTTAAGCTAGAATATAGTGCTTAATTGGTTCTACTTTCATTTTTAGGTCATATTTCAACTTCGTTTAAGTTAAGAAGAATTCCTGTAGAGTTTTGGAGTCGAATTGCAAGTTTTGGCAAAGTTTAAGGGTAAAAATGCCTTGCTACACACCCATGTAGTGCTTTACACACCTTATTACAAGCTCATGTACTAGATTGTGTTTGCTTTATTTTTAGGGTTTCTTGGGTTATTCTAGAAGAAAAAGAGGAGAAAATAGAGGAGGCAAAGAAAGAAATAGAAAAAAAAAATTCAAGGAGAAAGGCTGTCGAAGGTAGTTCTATTGATTAGCACCGTTTTATGGGCACCAGATCAAAGATTTCTTGGAGAAGAAGAAATTCAGCCATGGCTAATTCTTTTCTTGGTTTTCTTCTGATTGTGTAGTGTTTATTTTATGGTATTATGAGCTAAACTTTTTCTACTCATGCTCAAAGTAAATGAACCCTAGGATGATTTTGTAATTGTGATCGCTTTTTGGTTTCATATGATTACATGTTTTTCTTGTGATTTATCCATTGTCCTTTGTTGCATTGATTAATAGTAGCCAACCTATTAATTCAATGTGGGATGATTAACATGGGTCAGGTAATATCTAGGTATATTATCATAACTGTTGGAGAAAAGGTATATTATCATAACCGAGAGTAATATGTGTGATATAAAATCTTCGGACTAAGGTGAAACCTAGTAGTGGGTCATAGAACTTGTAATGCATTCTTAAGAAGTGTGGTAGGCCTAGACACCCTATTAGTGACTTAATAATGGGGTTAGTGTAATGGGAATAATAGGGAGTCAATCTACACTAGGTAGTTCTCCATGGTCTAAGTAAATCAAAATCTTGTTAAACCAAATTAAAAGCAATACAAAGGAATCTATAGGCGGATTCGATTCTAAGTATAAGGTTTCTTATTATTGATTATCTTATTTATTTTTTGCTACTAGCTAATAGTTAGTAGTTTATTTTACTGCATTAGCTTAGTTTAATAATTTGCTATAGTTAGTTAAACAAACTCTTTTAATTGACAATTAGATAATAGAGTGAAGTGGAGTAAGTTAGACAACCTCCATTCTTTCAAAAAGATGATCTTGGTACTTGTCAATACTATACTTCAATGACAGGTGCACTTGCCTGTGAGTTCACATATTTTTTTAATATAGAGAGATTTGACACATCCTCATTATTTATCAGTATAGTGGGAAAGGTTTGTTGTGAACTACGAACACACCAATCTTTTGGTGTCATTGTTAGGGAACTTTTGTTAAGTTTGCTACTTGAAAAAATTATTTTTATTAATCTATCCATTTATTTAATTGCAGTATTTTTCTTTTCATTTTTTTTATTTTAAGTCTACTGATTTCTTCTTCTTTTCTTGTAGGAATTTTGGTGTATGATTTATAGTCATCTCGGTGAAGTTTTTGAAGTGGATCTAGAAATTGAGAGAATCTTGAAAAAACTCTTTTCTTCATAGGGTATCAAGTCATGACCATTACATTCTGAGTTGGAGCAGCATGGATTGTGTTACCGCCTTCACAAATGGGAAAATTATAGCATAAGGACTACATGGAT
Organism: Aquilaria sinensis; assembly: GCA_005392925.1. Lineage (NCBI taxonomy): Eukaryota > Viridiplantae > Streptophyta > Magnoliopsida > Malvales > Thymelaeaceae > Aquilaria > Aquilaria sinensis. The sequence continues at coordinate 72,026 of SMDT01000625.1, read as the reverse complement.
CTTAATGTTTAAATCCTTTAATTTTCACCACAGTGTACAAATTATGAAAGGTAAAGAATATAAAAATATTCCTTTAAGAGACACACTCAATGGTACCCTGGTCCTTAAGAAAGCCATAACGGATTACTTATTTGCATGTAACCCATATGGAGTAGATGGACTAAATGGTAGGTTGTAAAGGTTGGGTACTCAATTGAAAATTTTTTTAAAAGATGACTTATGGAGTCACTTGGATGGTATCTAGTAAAGGTAGGGGGCTAGGTTGCAAAAAAGGAGGCAAGGATTAGCATTTAATGCTTTTGGACACTTAAGGACCCAAGTGCCCTTAACTTTTTATAAGGCCATAATGACCATTGACTAAGGTAATGGAAGGTCAAAACTTGTCATTTCCTTATCCCAAGGGGCCGGCAAAAACATTGTCCAAGTGTAGCTTGAAGTTTGCAAAATTTGCAAACATGCCAATACTAAAGACAAAGAAAGACATAAAGCCAGAAAAATATTATTTTCTCCCATTTCTTCCCAAATTCAACCTCCAAGTACTAGCTTCATCTCCTTGAGCTCCTCCACCATCCACCATAACCACCTTACTACAAACAACCAAGAGAAAACAACTAAAGCGTCAAGAAGGACCATAAACCCTAGTTTTTGGGTTTGCCTAAGGTTTATCAGATTTTCAACAAAAGGTAAGGGTTTTATCTATGTTTTATGGCTATTTACTATTCAATACTAATGCCCAAACATCCATGAAACTAAGACCTTAACCTTGGAAGAGGCCAAGAGCTTGATGAACCAAGTTTACAGTAAGGTGGAAATTGCACCTAGGGTTTCAGCCTTACATCTTTGGTGCTTTGTTATGGTAGTGAAATACTAACTAAGATTAATTAACCTCCTAAGACCAAGCACTAGCTTGACAAGGGCTGTCATAGTGTAAATTCAATGTTCATTTGATGAATTATGAACGAACCCTAATGTGTTTATTGCTACCAGCATTACATTTGTTTGTTTCTATGTTGTTTGTGCATTTGGTTGGTTGTGCTTATGTATTTGCACTGTCTTTTTGTGTTTTTCTTTAGATGTAAGGTATATGGTTGGAGTTTGAAGATTTTATTGATAAGCCCTTATTAAGTTTCATTCAGGAACTTACCCCTTTCTATCCATTTTGGGAACCCCTGAAAAAAATCATTCAAGCTAAGAATATGCATTTGATTTATTTTGTGAAATTGTAGGTATACAAACTTCAATATGTCTAGTATTTAACTGGAAATTTTAATCAATTTTGGAGCATAATAACTATTTTTAGTAATGGCACTTTCTGTCATACATAGCCGCTCACTAATTGAGGTTTGGGAGTGCACATTGTGTCAAAGTTCTCCATAAAGTTTAGTGTCTGTACCCAATTGAGCTAGGGCTTGTATGTGGTACATAAATGCATTTAAAAATTTTATGAATGTTGTATGAATGTTGTTGGGATTATGGAAGTATGGTTTGAGCTTTATTTTGTGAATACTGTCAAGTTTTGTCCATAGTGTGACTTATGGACTGTTTGTTGAGAATTTGATTTGAAGTACATGGAATGATCCTAAAATCAAGGGAATGGTTTCCCAATGTATCTAAGATATGTATGGAACTGCCCATGTTGGCTTTGTGTTTGGAAACGAAGAGTATGGATTTGGAAATCTTTTGTATGGACATAATCATCATGACAGGTTCAAATTTAGTACCATGAACTCCAACATCTGTATCTCTCTTTATGAATGTTTTTTTTATAAAATTTTGACCGCACATAGAACACTTCAAGATGAAGAATTTGGCTTTTGAATCACTACATTTGGTGCCCTATAGCCAGAGTTATAGCTTGTCAAAATTGGCTGTTTATTGTTCATTTGGTCATGGTGTTTTATTGTCTAGTAAAATTTATACTTTGGTCTCCAGATGGACCTTTCACTTTAAATTTGTTTCCTTGCATTTGTTTAAGTGCAATGAAGGGTTTGGAACCATAAAAATGCAGGGGGACATGGATGAAAAATGAAATAGGATGGGTTTGACCCTTAAATCACCTAAAATGGGCACTAATAGCACCAAATGTGCATATGATGGTACATGCACTTGAGGATTTTATTCAAATTCCATATTGGACAGGAATAAATAATTTGACTATCATCATTACTTCCAAATGAAATTTTATGTGAATATGCATGTGATGGTTGGACCAATCTACATATATTTTCATAAAGACTAAGTAGCCACCTAGGTCACATGGTGAGCATTATTCTGTCTAGCCTACAAAACATGCATAGCTCCTAGAACTTGACACACTGAATATGGATTTTTACCACCTCACAAAAATGGGAGAATTACAAGTGTGGTATAATGGCTTTTTAGCCATTATATTGTGTAATTCTCTTCATAGTGATTGGAGTGTGAAGGGTTAAAGGTATAATCAACACCTCCTTAAAAGTGTTCCAAGTTGGTAACTTTGCCCCCAAGGAAAGCCTTAAAGAATGCTTGTTTGTTAAGCAACCTATGGACTTTTTTATAAGGTTTTAAAAATTTGGGTACTTAATTGCAAACTCACAAGAAATAGCTTTGGTGAGTTATGGGAAGGATATGAATGATGTGAAAGTGCTATTGGAGGACCAAATTGCTTATGGAAGACAACTAAGGACAAAGAAAACACAAAAAGGTGTAAAGGACATAAGTGTTCTAATGTAGGCTTTAAGATGTGTATGTCTTTTACTTAAGTCAAATGGAGAAATTTGGAGTTTTCCCAGCTAGGGAGGGGCAGCTATGGCTTGGAAATTGGTCAAAAATGTGGGCAAAATGTGGACCAATAAGTTTAAGACAAATAAACCATGCTTATGGGCAAGGAAAATGACATAAAGCAAGGTTAAGCTTGTCAAGTGTGTTTTGTGCACTTAAGCTTATTGAAGCCCATTTAAGTGGCCAACTCACTAATCTCTCTCTCATTTTTGACCTCCTCAAGCTGAAGAAAATAGCCACACTTCCTCCATAGCCACAACACCTTCAAACTTGCAATTGATTGAAATTGAAGGCAAAAGGAAGCAATTGGAAGCAAACTAGAGATATTGCTTGGATACTTCAAGGATCAAGCCTGATTTTCGGCCTACACACTTTGGTAAGGGTTCTCTTGCTATCATGGATTGTTTACTGTATTTTCAAGCATCCATGGAGCTGGGGCTAAGCTTGGAAGAGAGCCATGAGCTTGATGAACCAAGCTTAGTGAAGGGACTGCACTTATTGAAGGTTTTGTGACCTAGTGTGAAGTGCACAATGATGGCAGTGAAGTGAGCATTTCTAGAGCCCAAAGTTAGTACTAACTAGTGTTAAAATCCTCCTAAGATCAAGCATTAGCTTTAGGAGAGCTGGCATAGTGATTTGGCTATGTTTATTATGTGTTTTATTGACTAACCTATGGTTTTTGTTGCTGCCGCATTTCATGAGTTTGATGGTTGTGAATGGCTGCTGCATTTAGTTGCTATATCTTTTATATATACATTTTATTTTTTTGTTTTAGAGTCTTTGGATTCAATTTTTGATGATGGTTACATTTCCTATTAAATCCAAGTGCTATCCTTACTATGTTTCACAGTAAAACTTACTCCCCTCAATTCTGTCATTTTAGGTCCAGTTGAAAGATCACCGTTAAACTAACCTTTGTAGTTTGATTTTTGTTATGAATTTTTAGGCACATAAACTTCCATATGTCTAGTTGTGATCTGGAAATTAGGAGCACATTTGTTATTTTTAGTGATGGTGCTTATTGTGATACGCAGCAGCTGTCCAGCATCCTGTTTCTGGAGTTCATTGTGTCTAAAGCTCTCCTATAACTTAGGGTGCGTATTTATATGGGTGAAGACCATTATGGAGTACATATATGCATGTACATGTATTGTATGTAAAATGAGACAAGTATGTGAACATTTGAGTAATGTTTTGGCTATGTATGTGATGTGGTACAAACCTGCCTAAGTGTGAATGATAGGCTGCTGACTAGTAAATCCTGTTTTTGCCACATATTGTTGTTAAATACAAGAGAATGTATTTTGCACGAGTATTAGACATATACAGAATAGCCTTGGAGGGCTTTCCCCTTATGAATGAAGTGTTTGCACACTTATGAAATTTTGAATGGGTAAAATGGTCACAAAGTGACCAGAATTTTAACATTGCACTCAAAACACTGTATCTCCTTATGTACAAAAAATTTTGGTATGAAATTTTGACCACACTGAGAGGACATCTATAGGTTTAACTGGCCTTTGGAATTTTTGGATTAGAGCCCTACAGCCAAAGGTATGTCACTGCAAAATTGGCTAAGTTACTGTTCATTTGGTCAGAATTTTGTAACCAACTTCAAAAAACCATAACTTGGGCCATAGGTGGGCTATTGATGTAAAAAAAAATTTCTTGTTTTTCCCTGAGTCTCTACTTGGTACTGGAGCTAAGAAAACATGGGGTTACATGGCTAGAATAATGCATTTTATTGGAGGAAGTTTGGGGGCAATGGTTGGAATTTTTTAATCTAGTCAGAATGCTTAATGTGTGGAAGCCAAAACTAAGACTTGTGCTAGTGTTTTCCTTCTTAGCTACCATAGTGTGCATAAATGTGAATATGTGTGTTATGGTTAGACTAATATGCGTGTATTTACATAGTGCTCAAGAGGGTCACTTGAGTATGTACACTAGGAGTGTTGTTCTGATGACCTACAGGATACACCAATCTTGGGAGTAAAAATGTACAGTTTTGGCACCATAACTGGATTACCCCGGAGTGGGTAACATGGTTAGTGTATTTGAGTATTTAGAGTGGTAATAGATTAAATCAAGAACAACAGACCATGGAGGACCGCAAACAAGTGAGGACTATGTCAAAGCATGCTAAACCTTCTTTTGATGGGATGGAATCAAGTTTTATTAGACCTACTATCAATGCTAACAATTTTGAGATTAAGCCAAATATTATTCAGATGGTGTAGAATTATGTTCAGTTCAATGGCTTGGGGGATGAAGACCCTAATGCCTATATCACTAGTTTCCTAGAGATATGTGATACTTTCAAAATTAATGAAGCAAGTCAAGATAACATTCATTTAAGACTATTTTCACTCCAATTGAGGGGAGGAGCCAAGCAATGGTTGACTTCACTTCCAAAAGGTTTTATTGCCACTTGGACGCTCTTGCCAAGAAGTTTTTATTAAAATATTTTCCTCCAGTCAAGACCATGAAGTTCAATAATGATATTTCTCATTTCAGTCAGATTGATTCAAAAACATTATATGAAGCTTGGGAAAAGTCCAAGGACTTATTTAGAAGGTGTCCACATCACGGATTATCTATGTGGATGCAAGTGAAAATGTTCTATAATGGTTTGAGTTTTTCTTCTAAGTAGATGACTGATGCAATGGCTAGTGGTACTCTCAATAGCAAGACACCTAAAGCAAGACAAGATTTGATTGAGGAAATGTCAATGAATAATTATCAATGGCAATCATCATCCAAGATTAAACCAAATAGAGCAGTTGTTGTTCAAAATTATGATTCCTACTTGATGGCCAAAGGGCTATCGCCCACAAAGACCTCTTAAATGGCTAACTAAACACCACCCTCGGTGGATTCATAACATCCACTTCCAAAGGATTCTCCACTCAATCCTCAAAAAATATATGTGACCAACTACAGGAAAAGCTAGTCCTCTCTACCTTTAGAGGGCACACTACCAACCTCAAAATCATAGGTCCATCACCTTGATAGAGGAAAACATCTCCCAAAGATGATCCTCCAGTCCGAAGAGCCTTCTCCGGTAATCCTCGGGGTGTACCTCTTCCCGAAGGGATCTCACATCCCTGACGGGGTCTTCTAGAGAAATGACAAATATAGTTGAAGAACCTATGACAAGGAAGCCTCGCACACGCCTCTACCCTCTAGCCATAACTACCTATGGCTAGCTGGAGATACTTGCCTCTGAAGGTATGGACCAGATCTAGCCAAACACGTGTCATGATCTGCGTAGGTTGTGCAAAACAACCTTCTCCCTCCACCCTCCTATAAATACTTGGGATGCTCCTTGGTAAGGACACGGGACTCTCTCCTTCATACTCTCTGCTCTTAAAAAACTTATCTCCTGTATACTAACTTGGGCATCGGAGGCTCCTCCCCCGAAAACACACTCCGGGGAGCTCCTAACCCACTTTCTTCAAGATCTTGCAGATACCTTCTCACCGGAAGTCTCTTTCAGGCCCAACATGTCATACAACGAAGATGCCACCAGGCATCACTACTTAGTTTTGGTAAGTCAAGTCAAAGCTTTGGCTAAGGAGTTCAAAAAAAATTTTGCCACTCAAAAGCAAGATGTAATGCAATGTGAAGTTTGTGAAGAAGGACATTCAAGTAGCGAATGTCAGATGCTAAACTAGTTAAGCAAAACTGAGCAAGTATACTTTGTTACAAATCCACCAAGGCCATAAAACAATCCTTATAGCAATATGTACAATCCATGATGGAGGAATCATCCAAATTTTTCTTGGAGTAATCAGAGGCAACGACCACTTGGTTTTTATCCTTGACCGTAAAAAGAAAGGAGGCTAACTGTGGAGGAATTAATTTCCAAGTATATGAAACAATCTGATGCCTTGATCGATGCAATGGAATTAGAGCTGCATAATATAACATCAAGTATGCAATGGGACTGTTTCCTTCATACTCTCTACTCTTAAACAACTTCTCTTCCGTATACTAACTTGGCCATCAAAGGTTCCTCCCATGGAAACACACTCTGAAAAGCTCCTAACCTGCTCTCTCAGGCCTAGCAATTCATACAATGAAGATTCCATCAGGCATCACTTGGCACCGTCTATGGGAACTCATTCTCAAGTCGTTGTTGTTGAGACTCAGCATTCAAAGGATAAGGGACTCTCGAGGTACTTGTCCGCACCGGAAACTCAAGCAATGATTGAATAGCCTGCAGTAGGGACTTCCCTGCCAGAGGACGAGCATCCTCTAAGAGTCACAATAGGCTTCCTCTATGATTTTCAACGCTCTATTGTGGCTGAAATGACACAACAACTCAACCAAAGGTGGTCAACAGCACCTCAAAAAGGAAGAGCATCCTCTCCGAATGCACATCCGAAGAAAAGCCGCAAGTCACCTCATCGGAGCTCTGGAAATGGGGGTTATCATGATGAGTCCTCAACAGAGAACATACCATCCCAGGGACATCGCACTATGGGAACTTGGTCAAGAAAACCCAGAACGTCCCGCCAGTGACATCCATCCCTAGACGAGAAGTCCTTATCCTCATGCCAGAGAAGTTACTCACCAAAAAGAAGATGTCATTCTCCATTGCCTGTGGCTGCTAGGCAATGAGGAGAGGACGGTACTACCATCCTCATCGCGAAAATCCTAGTGAGGTTTGATAAGGTGAAAAAATAGGTCTCTCAAAAGCTTGTCTAGTCAAGGCTGTCAAAGACCTTCACCGGAGAGGAGTCCCCCTTAATCTATACGATAATGGAGGCACCAATGCCTAGCAACTTTCAAGTACTGTGTCTGGAGACATATGATGGGTCCAGTGATCCCCAAGCCCATTTAATGAAATATATGAGGAGCATAGTACTGCATGGTGCCGATGACACCACCCTCTCCAAATGTTCCGAAGTCACCTTGTCGAGGCCGACAAATATGTGGTACAACTCCTTGGGCCCTGGAACCATAATGGGTTTCTAGTAGTTGTCCTCTGCCTTCCCCTAGTAGTTCATCAGAAGTAAACCAACAATGAAGATGCCCATCCAAATGTTTAATTTAGCTCAAAAGAATGGGGAGACCATTCGGGACAATGTCGAGAGATTCAACAAAGAGGCGCTGAGTGTCCCTGGCCTCCGCCCTGAGATCCGAATCCTCACCATGATCAAGGGACTAAGGAGGGACTCACAACTCTTTTATGAGTTCTCCAAGGATCCCTCTGATACCCTTAGGGAGTTTTACCGAAGGGCCAAGCAACACATGACAGCCGAAGAGCTAAGGATAGGTGGCCTGAAGTTTGAGCTTAGTCACTTCAGGGGTCAAAGTCACCAACCTTGGTATTCCACCGAGGGAGGGGGTAGACCTCAAAAAGCAAGAGGGAAAAGGCCTGTATCATTTACACCCCTAAACACTAGAAGAACAAACATCTTGATGGCCCTGGAAAGGGAAGGAACTGCAATTCAACTTCCGAAGGCCATGACCTTGGACAACAAGAAGAACATGAAGAAATTCTGTCAATTTCATCGAGACCATGAACACGATACCAAGGATTGCTTCCAACTAAAAAAATATATTGAATCTTTGATCAAGCAAAGGCAACTTCGACGCTACTTGTAGATGCCATCGCCCAAAGCCCGAGAAAGAAATGAGGAAGATAGAAAAGGAAAGGATGAGGATTATGATTCTGACTGATGTTAGAACCAAAGTCCCAAGAAACACCCACCACCTCTGACCAGTATAATCCATACAATCACAACTAGAATTCCCTCAGCTAGGAGGAAAAGGAAAGCTCAGGAAATCATGATGATGGAATTCGACAACCCAACCAACAAGCTTGTTCGGCAAAGATGGCTCTACAATGAAGTTTTCACACGATGACCCTCTCCTGATCATGGCAAGCATAGGAAGCTGGGATGTCAAGAAGGTGCTCATTGATGATGGGTCGAACACCAACATTTTGTTCTCCAACTTGTTGCCGAACTTAGGTATCTCCAAGGGTGATCTTAAACCCATTACCTCGCCTACCTTTGGTGTTGGTCCCTCAAAACTCCTAGTACTTGGGTGGATTGATTTACCCTTGATACTAAAGGGTACCTTAGTCCACACAAGGAGGGTGACATAGAAATACTCATGGCTCAAACTGAAGTAAGAAAGTTTTTGTCAAAGCAAGATAGAGCCCAGTGAAAGTTCACATTTAGACTTCAGCAAAGAATAGCGTATCAAGCAAAGATCAAGTATAGAATGAAAAAAGTGATCTTGAAAAAATAGAAATAAAGGATGTCAAACTTGTCCCTAGTTGAAGTACCCGAGTGGGGAAAAGACTGGCCAAAGGTGACAAGGAAAAGCTTGTATCCTTTCTATTAATGAACAAAGATCTATTTTCTTACTCTCTAAAGGATATGCCCAAAGTAGACTCAGGTATAATTCAGCACAACATTAAAGTATGCTCAGAGGTGAAGCCTATTCAGCAGAAAAAGCGTACCCTCTCAGCGCATAAGAACAATTTCATCAAAACTGAGGTCCAACAACTAATGGGGGCAGGCATAATAAAAGAAGTCAAGTACCCTGACAGGCTCACCAATGTTGTTGTAGCCGCAAAGGAAGGGAGTGATAAACTCCAAATGTGCATTGACTTTCGAAATATTAATGATGCTTGTCCAAAGGACTCGTACCCTCTGCCATCAATAGACCAATGATGGGTTTCGGGAGCCAAACAGTGCAGCGAAATTTAACCGAAACCCTCCAGGATCCAAGTGAAACGGGGTAAACCGGGTGTTCAAAAATTTTCATACCTAATTTTTGGTTGAGATCTCTCACTCAACTGTAGTGTCGAATCACAAAACCTGAACAGTTGACGTGTTCAGGCTCTCTATGGTATCTACACGAGCCTTTCAGGATCATCATGCTTTCATGACGTCCTGGCAGATGCGTTTCTCTTGCGCTCGCAGTGCTAGCTTGCGTCCTCCAAGGAATTGCAAGAGAAGAGTGTGGCTGTCCTTTTTGGAGGTTAGGGCAAGGAGACCTGCGAATTTCTCACTAGAAGTTGTATTTATAGTGAGACTCAACTTCCAGGCCTAATGGGTTTCAAAGCCCTAATCCAATTAGGATTTAATTTCGGGCTTAATAATGGCTCAACTCTTGGGCCCATTATTAATACAAAATTAAAGTGAAACCATAACCCAAATAATTAGCCCATGCACTCTAATGATCCAAATAGCTCTATGTGTGCGACCCAATAGGCTCTTGCCATGTTGGCAATGATCATAAATCACATTTATGATCATAAGCAATGAGCGGTGTCTAGCAACACATCATTGCTACCCAAGTGACAAGATTGTCGATGATTCGACTAAACCTTTATGATCATCACCGATATATGCCATTGTCCCTTTGTCCAAGATATCAAGACTAAGCACAAGACATGGAATGTGTCACTCTCGTATAGCCCAATCTTTGGTTTCTTGATTACCGAGTAGACCAACTTAAACTGATGACATTGATATCGTATATCAACTCATCCGCGCATGGCCATGCATTTTTCTAAGTCTTACTCTATCAATGGGCCCAAAGATATCACTCTCGTTACATTGGAGGGACAAATCCCATCTTGATCATACAAATCCCTCTGCATGATATGTGACATACCCAATGACCTCCTTCAAGTTCACTCAGTTACGAGCAACAAAGGAAAGTATCAAAGTAAGTGACTCACATGTAGGGAACCTTGATGATCTTAGGTCAAAGGACTACATATACCATGATCACTATGAGAATCACTTATGACATTCATATAACAATCCATGTAGTGTTCTCATGGTGGGTCGGTCCAGTACACAAGTTCTCTAACTTGTACCCATATGTAGACTACATATGTCATATTAGTCCCCACATATGCTAGTCATTATGTATTATTGCAACCCGCTCCATATAATACTAGACTAGGGATGTTTAAGAATATCATTATTCTAGGGTTATGATTATGTTTGTTAAGTTACGCAGAAACAAAACAACAAACATAATTGTTGGATTAATGCCTTAATAAAATATCATGGCTTAATGTGCAAAAATACAATCATCTCATGATTGGCTTTTGAGCACAACGCTAACAACCAATTGGTAAACTCCACTGCTGAATATTGTCTACTTAGCTTCCTCAATGCTTTTAGTAGATACCACCAAATTTGGGACCTACTACTATGTTAGAATGCCCTTTGGCCTTAAAAATGCAAGAGCCACATACCAAAGGCTGATGAACAGGGTGTTCGACTCCCAAATTGGTAGAAATATGGAAGTATACATCAATGATATGATAGTTAATAGTAAAATACAAAGTAATAATGTCATAGATTTTGTGAAAACATTCCACCAGCTTTGGAAATTCAAAATCCGTCTTAACCCCAAAAGTACATGTTTAGGGTAACAACGGGGAAATTGCTTAGATTCATGGTGTCCGACAAAGGTATAAATGCCAACCCCAAAAAAGTTGACGCTCTGCTAGCATTCTGAACTCCATCAACAATGAAGGATATACAAAAGAATGATTATAGACTAGGCTGTCATGGTCTATACAAAAGGATATACAAAAGGTTATAAAAAACATTCTCAGTACTATATAGCCTCAACTAAGAGAACATAAACATTCTCAGTAAGGGTCATGATGGTCTATATAGTACTCTTAGTTGCCTCCATGGTCTATGTTTTGAGGAGTCCTGGACTCTAGGGTTGTTCTTGGGTTAGGGCATTAGTCTACTTTATGTATGAATGCTCGCACATAGTTGTTATGTGTAGTAAACTCACATAAATGTTGATTTTGTATGCTTTGGCTATTTGAACTTATTTTCTATGGAAATCTCTTGGCCAAGTTAATGTTTTATGAGTTTTGTTAATCCAAGTCAAAGCATGGAGAGCATGCATCCTACATATTCTAGGTTGATCAACTAGTATCATGAAGTTTTAATCCGTACACACATACAGCTAGCCAATTGCAACCACCATGAGACCAGCTCTCACAGGCTTCCTGGGCAGGGGCCAAGGATGGTCGTGTCATCAGTGCCATCTCTGTCAAACTTGTTGGCATCCAGCACTTCGGGGGGAATGTTCTTGCCCATTCTTCTTCATCTCTCTAAGGCCTTTTCGGCTGAGATCTCCCTCACCGAAGTCCTCAGTGTCTCAACAGTAGCATAAAGATTCAGAGGGGTTGAGTGGATAACCGGCTCTGAAGGTGGGTCGACACGCACAAGCATTTGGTCGACCACCTCTGCTTGGTCTTTGGGGGGAGGGGGAAGGGAGTCCTCCTTATTTTTCTTTAACCTCGAGGCCGAGGATGATCCACTAGGCACCTTCTTCCTCTTCGGTGCTTTTTTCTTCTACTGTTCTCCCTTCTCGACTTAACTGAGGAAAAGATTCTTGTAAAATGCTGCTGACTTGTCGCCCATTTTTGCAAAGAGAAAAACATCAGTGTAAGTACGGAAAAATCCTAAACAACAAACTGGGAAGGAGCTTCCTCTTTAGAAGCACTGAATACGTAAGTTCACCCCGAAGGAGGATGACCAAACAAGACTTCTTCCCGTCCACTGCCTATTTTGGCATGTCCAAGTTAGTGATATACTCCTTAACAACCCTGAGTTCTCGAAGTACTTCTTCGATCATGAAGCTCCATCTAATGGGGAAAGGATAGAGAGAGTACGAAGGAACTTCGGCATCCCAGTTTGCGACACCCGAATACAGCTATCGAACTCGTCAAACTGAGACTCCAGATCTAGAGTTAAAAGCTTCCTCAACTCTATTACATCAGTGGCTAAGGTACCCAAAGCTCATTGAGCAGGAAAATTTACCCACTTCTTATCAACCTCCATGAAGAAGTACTTCTTCTGCCACCCTCGCCAACTGTCTTTAGTGCTGAAGGTGAAAGTAAATTTCTTTCTCCCAAATCCGCGGGGGAGAAAAAAGTAGAATCCCCCCTTCAGGATAGGGTGAACTTTGTAATATTGGAGAACGAAGACAAAATGTGGGACAATTTTGAAGACTCCACACAAGCACAAGAAGGCATTGAAGTAGGCATAAGAATTCGGAGCCATCTGGTTGATGGCCATGCCATGGAATTGGAAAAAATTTGAAACCACCTTTGGTGGTAGATAGCAAAGACCCACCTTCAATTGAGCTCTGAAAATGGTGACCTCCTTCGGACGAGGGAGGTGGCTTGGTTCATTAGGATTGGGTACCCTAATTTTTGAGTAAGAAGGGAGGAAGAACTTGAGCCTCCACTTTGCCAACTTTTCCAAAGTCACACAGATCAAGTAGGCATTGAGAAAAAGCTAGCTCTCAGGAATAGCTCTAACCATAGGTTGTTCAGACGACATCCTTAGTGACTAAGACACTGACCTTGGAAAGATGGAGGAAAAAGAAAAAAAAAAGGGAAGAAGAACAACTACTTCGAAAATAAACCCACCTAATTCCAAAAGAAAATGGGAACTTCAGAGAATGACACAAACCTCACTGGAAATCGCTCCTTCACTAACACCACCGTGAAAGAAAGATGGAAGGTGAGAGGAAATTCGAGAGCAAAAGGAATGAAAATTTAAGAAGTGTGGAAACTCTGAAGGAGAAAGGCTTCATATAGACCAAATGAGGCAGGCGAAGCGTCACCATAATGACCCTTCACAGGCGAAGGGACGCAACTTACTTTACAGACATGACGGATCACCAATTAGCTAAAGACACGTGTCAAACAATGTGAAAACCAAGGGCACGCCTCCTGACACTAGCAGGCCTATAGCCACCTAATCTGAAGTGACACAACTACCCCATCAGAAGACAAGACAGTTCACTGACAAGAAAGCAAAAATGAAAAAACAACATTAAAGAGGTTATAGCTCCTCATCTACAAAAATGCAACTTTGGCTAGATGGAGAATCTGGACTAAGGACATGAAATGGCTCCTTTTGATTCTGAAGGTGTGACCTTACCAAAAAATAAAGAACTAGTTCAACGCAACATCCTCATCAATGGCTCAAAATAGAAAGCAAATAAGTAGCCTCCGAAAATGCCGAGAATGCAACTTTAGCAAAATGTAGGGTCTTTGCTCAAAGAGCTAACAAGAGTAAGGCCTCTTGGTCAAATGATAGCTTTAGCTTCTTATTACGTACTCCTAAAAGACTAATACTGAAGACACGACTTTGGCTTCTCTAAGGGGGCATGTGATAATGTGATAGCCGAAGGGCTATTGCCCTCAAGACCTCCTAATTTGCTGTCTTGGCACTACCCTCGAAAGGGTCTTAGCCCTAAACATCCCGTACCAACCTCAAAAAGTAACATGGCCAACTTCGGGAAAAAGGTGTCCACACCACCCTCGGATTGGGAAACTACCAACCTTGGAAAAGTAGATCCACCATCCTCGATAGAGGACATAGTCTCCCGTAGATGGTTTGCTATCCCGAAGGGTCTTCCCAAGTAGCCCTAGAGGATAAATCTCTGCCCGAAGAGGTCTCACATCGCCGAAGGGGTCATACAGAGAAATGACAAAAATGGTTAAGGAGCCTCTGGCAAATAGACCTCGCACATGCCCCTACCCTCTGGCCAAAACGGCCTACGGCCAGCTGGAGATACCTACCTCTAAACGTACGGACCAAATCTAACCGAACACGTGTCATGATCTGGGTAGGCTGTGTAAAATGGCCTCCTTCCTCCGCCCTTCTATAAATATTTAAGAGGTCCTTGGTAAGAACAACGGGACTCTTTTCTTTATACTCTTTGCTATTAAACAACTTTTCTCCTATTAACTGACTTGGGCGTTGGAGGCTCCCCCCCCTCCAGGAAACATACTCCGAGGAGCTCCTAACCCACGTTCTTCAAAGTCTTGTAGGTATCTTCTCATCAAAAGTCCCCCCTTCAGGCCAACATGTCATATAGCGAAGATGCCACCAGGCATCAAGAAGAAGCTACCTATTCGCACTAAGAAGCCCGTGAAGAAGCAGAAGAAAATGATTCCTTTTCTCGACTTCAAAGAGGATTCACAGTGGGAGAGATTTCATAAGTTGTTTAAGAAGCCATTCAGGGCCAACAAGGTGATTGACTGGGAGACCCGAACTCAGTTGGGTTTCTTAGAGAAGGTCCGGGCACCTATAGATTTCAATAAATGGTTGTTAATGTTTGACTGCCAGGTACCTACATACATTGAGCTCACCCTCTAGTTGCTAAGCACACTTGACTTCAATACGACCAACATTAGTCGGAACTGACCCAATGTAGTAAAGTTTTTCCATGAAGAACAGAGCTTTGAGCTGAGCTTGGATGAACTTGGATGCCACCTTCATTTTTACACCGAGGAGTTTATCAATTCTAATGAGCAAATAAGCTTGATTTGTCAATTTGGTATCCCCACTTCGCAGGAGTTCTGGGTAGATTTCACCGAGGATGAGGTCCATACCAGTCTACAATGTCTAAGGCATCTAGGTTAAGGTCATCAGCCAGCCGTTATGTGCATTACTTGATCACCCACTCCATTGCTATTTGGAAGGAGAGTACAGGAGTGATGATGAAGGCGGACCTCTTCCACTTTTTTTATACTGTCCATCAAATGCATTGGCACTTAGGAGTATCATTTGCCTGGTGGGCATAGGACACTAACTGCCATGTGAGGATCGGGGCTATATGTGTAGGACCATACATGATAAGGTTGGCCTGGAACCTCAATGTTTTGCCGCTAGAAAAGTTGATTACAAAGGCAGCGAAGCCTAGAGTGGCCAACATGGACTTATTTGCGGCTTTGAGGATGCTAAAGAGGACTAAGCTTCCCAATGGTTTGACGAGATTCATTCTGAGGACTAAGGGAAGACAATTGGATGGGTCGGGTCGGGTTTGGGTCAGGTCATTGATCTTCAGGTTTAGTTTGGCTAGCATCAATTTAGGTTCAGGTCAGGTTTTTTGGGTTCAAATTGATTTCAGTTGAGTAGATTTCAGGTTTAGGTTTAATTTAGGTCGGGTCAACTTCAATTTTGGGTAACTTCAGGTTGGGTTATTTGGTTTTAGGGTTAGATTCGATTGATATTCAGGTCTAATCAAGTTATTGTTGCATGAGCTGGAATAACTGGGTTAATACAATTTTTGATTTAAATTTTTCTAAAATTTAAATTAAAAAATTTGATTTTTCATGCAAATATTTAAAAATTTTATAGACCCATGTTACAATTTTTATGAGTGACAAAAATAAAAATTTCAAAATTTAGGTACCTCAAAACTAAAAAATTACTTGGCATAAAACCTAATAAAAAAATTCATTTAACTAGATATAAATATATTAATATAAAATTATTTTAATAAAAATACATAATTCAAAACTTAGCAAACTCGATTAAAAAAATTATAAACTCGGTCATTTTAGAACTTAAGAAGTTCATAGCATCAGATACATTTAAATTATGTTGTGACTTTGAATTATAATTTTTTAGGAATTTAGAGTTATTAATTAGGGTCAAAATAAGAATTAATTTAGTTTAGGTACTAACTTGAAGCCCTATAGGTTGTTTGGGGTCTATGTAGGTGAAAAGGATGAGTTTGGGTGTGAATTGGATGCTTTTAGAAAGTTCTAGGTAAACTTGAAAATTTTGGGGCAAATCTGTCAACTCTCGAGAGTTTGAGGCAAAATCTGATGTTCTCATAAAGTCATGAGCTAATTCAACAAATCCTATAAATATTGGGCTAAATTAAAAAGTCACATAAAACTAAGGGCCAGAACACTAGGCTAAGAGTTTTGTTGGACTTAAACTAGAATCCTTATCAAATTATATCCTAACAGATATAAGCCTCTTCAAAAATATTGTAGTTATTACTAATTTTGTTTCTCAATTAACGAAGCTGGGGAGTATGATTTGAAGCATTTGAATGGCATAGAACTATAATTAATGCGGTCGACCAGTTCTTAAGCATTTTCTAATTTGGTGTAAAGGTAAGATTCCCACTAGTCATTTTATGATAGTTGGGTTTTTTTATTGCCTTTTAGGCAATGGCTCATTTTATAACTAGCCACAAACAATTTTATATTCTTGGTTCAGTATTTTACCAACTACCATTATTTTGACATATGTTTCGCAAATGAAAATATTTGGAAGTTGGCACTTCACAGCTTGTCATTAGCTTTGTTGCTTGAGACTTTTGACAAGGCATATTGTTGCCATACTCTTTTTCATTTTGATTTTTTTATTTAGTTGTAAAACTTGATATTGGATATGAGTTATTATGTTGCTTCAGGATTTAGATTATTGTTTGTGATTTTAGGCTTTTGTGGTTTTGAATGGTAAAAAATGCTTTAAGTAATTCAAGCTCGAGCCTATGGGAACTTTGTGAAATCAAATCATCTCAAACCCATGTGTGCTTTACTTGAAGTTTGAATTAAAATGTTATATAGTTTAGCCTTGCTATCAAATGTTGAATGCAACTAAGGATGATATATGCTGAAATAACTCCTTCATATTATCAAGAATCAAAGTTTGAATTAGTAGCTTTATTAGAATATGCTGAAATAAGTCCATTCAGATTAAGATTGTTAAATTATGCTAATCACTATTGGTGAGATTACCAAATTTGAGAATACTGAAAATTATTAAGTCCTTTCAACCAATATATCCTAGAAGATCCCTAAACAAACCATGAAAAATTATTTTATTAATTTAATCTTGAAATTCCATAAGATACCTAAACAAAAAATTTTGTTGAAGTACTTTTTGAATTTCTTAAATGGTATGATCATAATTAATGTACAATTTAGATAAATATTCACTATATAAAAAATCTTGAATTTTTATATATTTTCCAACCATATATTTTATGTTGATTTCGGTTAAAATCGGGTCTTATCATGTTTAGAATCAGGTCTTTTCAGGGTTTGGGTCATTTTACGTTCGGGTTATTTTGGGTTTGGGCCAATTTGGGTTCAGGTCAATTTGGGTTTAGGTATTTTGGGTTTTCAGTTTTTTTGAGTTTCACTTTAATCTAGTTCAAATTCAGACTGGGTTGGGTACAATTAGGTTCAGGTCATTGACTTTTCTAGTCATATTAAGTCAGGTCAGGTTTAGGTTCGGGTGGGTCGGGCCAAAATTTTCGACCTTTATTGAGGACCCAATAGGCAGTTCTACTTGGAGCTTAGGAAAAAGCTCCTTAGTGGATTACTTACCTAACCATATGGTTTGGTTGGGATCCCCTTAGGTTTCTTCCTCATTTCCATGAAGGTCAAGACCTAACTCTTGTGCCAATAAAGACTCCAAAACCTAACTTAATCCCCTTAAGGCCCCCTTAAGAACTTGAGCATTTATGCCCCCTTTCCACTCTACTTAGCTCTGCCTTAACCACACCACTTAGCTACCATTTAAATATTGCATAATTGTTAACTTGGGAATGAGTCTTAGACCCAACCGAGGCAACAAAATACCATAGACTAGCCTAGGGATGATAATCAAAAGATTTAGACATTCTTAGGATGCCTCAAGCTTTAGGGACTTGTGCCTTGGCGACACCTTCAGCGACATGTCGCCAAAAGCACCAATCCTCGAGTATACTAAAAAATTGCCAGTGGTGTGTCACAAACTTGTGTTGCTGCTCACCAAACTATGTCACCAACGGTGACGCATTGCCAATGCCCTTCTAGCATTGCGCGACTTCGCGTGAACTTGCACAAAACATGCCCAACCTTCCAATCCCCAAAGCCAATTCATATGGGTCTTATTCCTACTTCATTCCCACATGAAATAGTACATTTTAATGCATTATTTTAGCTAAATTAGCTTGAACCCTTACCTCAATTCAACCACAAAGTAAGAATAAAGCATCATACTTGAGCTCAACTTAGCTCTTTTGAGTTCCAGACCTAAAACCAATGTGATATGGTGTCAAGAACCTCAAACTAAGACCATTTATAGCCACCCAAACAACATAGAACTAGCTCAAACAAAACCAAGAAGTTTACCTTAGGTTACTGTTAGTGTTGTGCCCAAAAAGCCAATCATGAGATGATTGTATTTTTGCACATTGAGTCATGATATTTTATTGAGGCATTAATCCAGCAATTATGTTTGTTGTCTTGTTTCTGTGTAACTTAACAAACATAACCGTAACCATAAAATAATGATATTCTTAAACGTCCCTAGTCTAGTATTATTGTGGAGCGGGTTGCAATAATACATAATGACCAGCATATGTGGAGACTAATATGATATATGTAGTCTACATATGGGTCAAGTTGGAGAACTTGTGTACTGGACTGACCCACCATGAGAACACTACATGGATCGTTATATGAGTGTCATAAGTGATTCTCATAGTGATCATGGTATATGTAGTCCTTCGACCTAAGATCATCAAGATTCCCTACATGTGAGTTACATACTTTGATACTTTCCTTTGTTGCTCGTAACTGAGTGAACTTGAAGGAGGTCATTGGGTATGTCTCATATCATGCGGAGGGATTTGTATGATCAAGATGGGATTTGTCCCTCCTATGTAACGGGAGTGATATCTTCGGGCCCCTTGATAGAGTGAGACTTAGAAAATGCATGGCCATGCTTGGATGAGTTGATATATGATATCAATGTCATCAGTTTAAGTTGGTCTACTCGGTAATCAAGAAACCAAAGATTGGGCTATACGAGAGTGACACATTCCATGTCTCGTGCTTAGTCTTGATATCTTGGACAAAGGGACAATGGCATATATCGGTGATGATCATAAAGGTTTAGTCGAATCACCGACAATCTTGTCACTTGGGTAGCAATGATGTGTTGCTAGACACCGCTCATTGCTTATGATCATAAATGTGATTTATGATCATTGCCAACATGGCAAGAGCCTATTGGGTCGCACACATAGAGCTATTTGGATCATTAGAGTGCATGGGCTAATTATTTGGGTTATGGTTTCACTTTAATTTCATATTAATAATGGGCCCAAGAGTTGAGCCATTATTAAGCCCGAAATTAAAGCCTAATTGGATTAGGGCTTTGAAACCCATTAGGCCTGGAAGTTGAGTCTCACTATAAATACAACTTTTAAGTGAGAAATTCGCAGGTCTCCTTGCCCTAGCCTCCCAAAAAGGACAGCCACACTCTTCTCTTGCAATTCCTTGGAGGACGCAAGCTAGCACTGCGAGCGCAAGAGAAACGCATCTGCCGGGACGTGGTGGAAGCGTGGTGATCCCGAGAGGCTCGTGTGGATACCATAGAGAGCTTGAACACGTCAACTGTTCAAGTTTTGTGATTCGACTCTACAGTTGAGTGAGAGATCTCAACCGAAAATTAGGTATGAAAATTTTTGAACACCCGGTTTACCCCGTTTCACTTGGATCCTGGAGGGTTTCGGTTAAATTCTGCTGCACTGTTTGGCTCCCGAAACCCAACAGTGGTATCAGAGCTACTGGTGAAACCCTAAATCGGGATTGAGTGTTGAATCGCATGATGCTATGTGTTCGGTTGCTTTTCGGCCATGATTAATTAGATTGATTCATGATGCATGAAACCGGAACTCGTAATGAACATATGAGATATATGAAGAAACGACACAAATTGGTTAATGAGATTAACCCTCAAATTGAATAGGTATGAGATACCTATATGGATTAGGATTCTTGCAATAGTTGCAAAAACCCTAGCTTTGTTCGGATTCGGCCTGTTCGGGCACCGAAAGTAAGGTATTTTTGGTGGCTCGAATGGAGGAGTCTCGGGTGCCTACTTGCTCGAAATAGAAGATTTCGGGCTAAGCAATTGTAAGACAATTTTTTGTGCCGGGGGGCGCTGCCCCCCACGCCCCCCGCAAGGGCGGCTCCCCTTGACCCCGTCCGCTGACCGGTCAGTGGAACCACCGCCCGCTGACCGGCCAGCGGGACCGCCGTATGCGAAGCGCCACATAAATAAAAACTGGTTAATCAACGCGCAAAAATTGGCATGCATCTTTGTTGAATGAGATTTGACATGATATGCTGATTGGTGTTTGAAGCATGGTGCATGGTTATAGCCCTTGATTGGTTGTACTTGTAAATACGGCCTGCAAGTCGTGCCTTTTCTTATCACTCTCATTGTACATTCTCTTCTCACCTTACTCCCCTCGAATGTAACTCGAGGTTTCTATTATTGATGTAATGGTACATTATGGGATCATCCAAGGTGGTATGTCCAAGGATCATCCAAGGTGGTATGTCCAAGGAGGTGACAACAAAAGGGCAACCAAGAAAGGAAGAGAAGGAGCTTGTGAAGACTCTTTTCTTTTCTTAGGCTTTTATGATATTCTCATTGGCTTGAGAATATCGCATAGTTTGGGCTATAACCATGTCACATTTATTTTCTTGTAAGCATGAGATGCATGTTTTATATTTGTATGTGATGCATGTATAAAACAACCGGAGATAACAAATTGGTGAGATCAAAAGAAAAATCCCTCAAACAAATATTAAGTCATTAAATGTGATGCCTTCCAAATGTTGGCACTCGTCAAGACTTTGATCAACATTAGGTGGGTTTGCCAAAGCAAAGCACCTATGTTCATCTTGGTAAGGCGCGATGGGATAATAGTGATATCCAAACTGCTAACTTTGGGTTCGACTTAACTAAGTCATCCTAATAGGATTAGGGACTTAGAGGCACAGAGTTGGGCTTAAGTTCATGAGATGAGCTTTGACAAGTGTTGTTCACCCAACTATCCAAGAGTTGCATGGGATGTAATTGGCAAGGAGTTGCCTACCTAAATAACTGTAACTTGAGAGAAAAGCCAAAGCTGACTCAAGTTGTGGTCAAATATGGATCTTGGCCCACTAGAATACCTTAGCGCCGAGGTGTTCCAAAATAATATTGAGGGTTATTATTTTGAGGAAAATAGTAGGAGTATCGTTTAATAAAAGTCCTTATTAAATGAATTAAAATACATGACTCTTACACTGCATATTTACTGTTGTAGATAACCATGGAACAAAACACATCAACACTTTCGTTGCGATCAATCCTTAAGAAGGAAAAACTGAATGGGACCAACTTTCTCAAATGGTACCGAAACTTGAGGATAGTCCTCAAACAAGAGAGAAAGGCTTATGTCCTAGAGCAGCCCATTCCGAATGAGCCTGCTGCCACTGCTCCAAGAGCTGAAAGGGATGCTCACAAGAGGCATTCTGATGATGCTTTGGATGTTGCATGCCTCATGCTTATTACCATGGAATCTGAGCTTCAGAAGCAACATGAGAACATGGGGGCGTTCGATATGATCGAACATCTCAAAATGCTTTTCCAAGAGCAAGCTAGGCATGAGAGGTTTGAGACCTCTAAGGCATTGTTTCAGTGCAAGATGTCTGAGGGAAGTCCCGTGGGTCCTCATGTGCTCAAGATGATTGGGTACATTGAGAATCTTGAGAATTTGGGATTTGCTCTTCAGAAAGAGTTGGCTATTGATGTAGTCTTGCAATCGTTGCCTGAAAGCTACAGTCAGTTTGTCATGAACTATAACATGAATGACCTTGACAAGTCCCTCCCTGAATTGCTCAACATGTTGAGAACTGCTGAGCAAAACCTTAAGAAGGCTAAGCCCATTTTGATGGTTCAAAAGGGCAAGGGAAAAGGAAAAGCCAACAAGAAGAAGGATAAAGCTAATGGAAAGTCCAATGCTAATTCTTCTTCAGCTGCACTGAAACCAAAGGGTGGTGTGGCAAAGGAAGGGGAGTGCTTCCATTGTAAGCAACCTGGACACTGGAAGCGCAACTGCAAGCTCTATCTTGAAGAACTTGCTAAGGAAAAGGGAAGTAAGACTTCCACTTCAGGTATTTTTGTTATAGAGGCTAACTTTTCTACTTCCTCATCTTGGGTATTGGATACTGGATGTGGATCTCACATTTGTGCAAATGTGCAGGATCTAAGTAGAAGTAGAAGATTGGCCCGAGGTGAAGTGGACCTACGTGTTGGAAATGGAGCAAGGGTTGCTGCCTTAGCCGTAGGGACTTATGTTCTCACTTTACCTAGTGGATTAGTTTTAGAATTAGACAACTGCTACTTTGTGCCTACTATTAGTAGAAATTTGATTTCTGTTTCTTGTTTGGACAAGAAAGGTTTTTCATTTATAATAAAGGACAAATGTTGTTCTATTTATTTGAATGAAATCTTTTATGGTAGTGCTCAACTTAGCAATGGGTTGTATGTTCTAGACCTCGAAGATCCAATCTATAATGTGAATACCAAGAAGGTCAGATTAAATGATTCGAACCCGACCTATCTCTGGCACTGTCGCTTGGGCCATATAAATGAGACCCGCATATCCAAGCTCCATAAGGATGGACTCTTGGACTCATTTGATTTTGAATCATATGAGACATGTGAGTCATGTTTGTTGGGCAAGATGACCAAAGCCCCATTCACAGGGCAAAGTGAAAGGGCTAATGACTTACTAGGACTCATACATAGTGATGTATGTGGCCCTATGTCTACACAAGCTAGAGGAGGTTTCCAATACTTCATTACTTTCACTGATGACTTCAGCAGATATGGCTATGTGTATCTTATGAGACACAAGTCAGAATCCTTTGAAAAGTTCAAAGAATTCAAGAATGAAGTAGAGAATCAACTCGGGAAGAGTATTAAAGTGCTTCAATCAGATCGAGGTGGAGAGTACTTGGATCGAGAATTCCTTGACTATCTGAAGGAGTGTGGTATAGTATCATAACTCACTCCACCAGGTACACCTCAATGGAATTGTGTATCTGAAAGGAGAAATCGAACTCTGTTAGACATGGTTCGCTCTATGATGAGTCAAGCTGACCTTCCAAACTCCTTTTGGGGACATGCTCTAGAGACAGCCGCTTTTACACTAAACCGAGTTCCATCTAAATCGGTTCAAAAGACACCATATGAGATATGGAGTGGGAGGCATCCCAATTTGTCTTTTATGAAGATTTGGGGCTGTGACGCTTATGTGAAACGTCAATCCTCTGACAAACTAGGGCCCAAATCTCAAAAATGCCTTTTTGTTGGGTATCCTAAAGAAACAAAGGGTTACTATTTCTACAATCCTTCTGAGCAAAAAGTGTTTGTTGCTCGAACTGGTGTCTTTTTAGAGAAAGAGTTTATCTCTAAAGGAACTAGTGGGAGGAAAGTAGAACTTGAAGAAATTCAAGAACAACAAGGAGACATCGAACCTGAAATGGAACCTGAACAGACACCACAAGATGTTGTGGTTCAAGAGTCTGTTCCTGTAGCACAGAGCCCACGTAGGTCTGGTAGGATTCGGCGTGAGCCCGAGAGATATGGATTTCTCGTGACTCACACTGGTGATGTGATGCTCATGGATCAGGATGAGCCCACAACCTACCAACAAGCTATGTCGGGGCCTGACTCTGAGAAGTGGCTAGTGGCCATGAAATCCGAGATGGAATCCATGTATGAAAACCAAGTATGGACTTTGGTTGACCCACCTGAAGGGGTAAAACCCATAGGGTGCAAATGGGTTTTCAAGAAGAAAACTGACATGGATGGTAATGTGATTACCTTTAAGGGACGATTGGTTGCAAAAGGTTTCAAGCAAATTCATGGTATTGACTATGATGAAACTTTTTCACCAGTTGCTATGCTTAAATCCATCCGAATTTTGTTTGCTATTGCTGCACACTATGATTATGAGATATGGCAAATGGATGTCAAAACTGCATTCCTAAATGGAAAGCTACTTGAGGATGTGTACATGACACAACCTGAGGGTTTTGTCACTCCTGAGAATGCCAATAAAGTGTGCAAGTTGCAAAGGTCCATTTATGGACTGAAGCAAGCTTCTCGAAGTTGGAATCTTCATTTTGATGAAGCAATCAAAGAGTTTGGTTTTATCAAAAATGAAGATGAACCTTGTGTCTACAAGAAGGTTAGTGGGAGCGCTATTGTCTTCTTGGTGTTGTATGTAGATGACATACTACTCATCGGGAATGACATTCCTGAGCTACAGTCTGTGAAGACTTGGCTGGGGAAATGTTTCTCTATGAAGGACTTGGGTGAAGCAGCCTATGTGTTAGGCATCAGGATCTATAGAGATAGATCTAGAAAGCTTCTTGGCCTAAGTCAAAGTACATATATTGACAAGGTGCTAAAGAGGTTTAGCATGCAAGATTCCAAGAAAGGATTCTTGCCCATGTCACATGGTATAACTCTTTCTAGATCTCAGTGTCCGAGTACACCCGAGGAGAGAGAGCGCATGAGTAAGATTCCATATGCCTCAGCAATTGGATCTATCATGTATGCCATGATATGTACTCATCCCGATGTCTCATATGCTTTGAGCATGACGAGTAGGTACCAATCGAACCCCGGTGAGAGTCACTGGACAGCTGTTAAGAACATCCTTAAGTACTTACGAAGGACTAAGGATGCATTCTTGGTCTTTGGAGGTGAAGATGAGCTCGTTGTAAGGGGTTACACCGATGCAAGCTTCCAATCCGATAAGGATGATTTTAGATCGCAATCTGGTTATGTGTTTTGTATTGGTGGTGGTGCTGTGAGCTGGAAGAGTTCAAAGCAAGAGACAGTAGCTGACTCTACAACAGAATCTGAGTACATTGCCGCCTCTGATGCTGCGAAGGAGGCAGTTTGGATCAAGAAGTTCATCACTGAACTTGGAGTGGTTCCAAGCATTGCCGACCCGATAGAGCTCTATTGTGACAACAATGGAGCAATCGCACAGGCTAAGGAACCTCGATCTCACCAGCGATCCAAACACATACTCCAACGCTATCATCTCATCAGGGAGATCATCGAGAGGGGTGATGTAAGGATATGCAGGACTTCGACAGACAGCAACATTGCTGATCCACTGACAAAGCCCCTTACGCAGCAGAAGCATGATAGCCATTCTAGGTCCATCGGTATTAGATACATGGATGATTGGCTTTTAGTGCAAGTGGGAGATTGTTAGTGTTGTGCCCAAAAAGCCAATCATGAGATGATTGTATTTTTGCACATTGAGTCATGATATTTTATTAAGGCATTAATCCAGCAATTATGTTTGTTGTTTTGTTTCTGCGTAACTTAACAAACATAATTGTAACCCTAGAATAATGATATTCTTAAATGTCCCTAGTCTAGTATTATTGTGGAGCGGGTTGCAATAATACATAATGACTAGCATATGTGGAGACTAATATGAGATATGTAGTCTACATATGGGTACAAGTTGGAGAACTTGTGTACTGGACCGACCCACCATGAGAACACTACATGGATCGTTATATGAGTGTCATAAGTGATTCTCATAGTGATCATGGTATATGTAGTCCTTCGACCTAAGATCATCAAGGTTCCCTACATGTGAGTCACATACTTTGATACTTTCCTTTGTTGCTCGTAACTGAGTGAACTTGAAGGAGGTCATTGGGTATGTCACATATCATGCGGAGGGATTTGTATGATCAAGATGGGATTTGTCCCTCCTATGTAACGGGAGTGATATCTTCGGGCCCCTTGATAGAGTGAGACTTAGAAAATGCATGGCCATGCTCGGATGAGTTGATATATGATATCAATGTCATCAGTTTAAGTTGGTCTACTCGGTAATCAAGAAACCAAAGATTGGGCTATACGAGAGTGACACATTCCATGTCTCGTGCTTAGTCTTGATATCTTGGACAAAGGGACAATGGCATATATCGGTGATGATCATAAAGGTTTAGTCGAATCATCGACAATCTTGTCACTTGGGTAGCAATGATGTGTTGCTAGACACCGCTCATTGCTTATGATCATAAATGTGATTTATGATCATTGTCAACGTGGCAAGAGCCTATTGGGTCGCACACATAGAGCTATTTGGATCATTAGAGTGCATGGGCTAATTATTTGGGTTATGGTTTCACTTTAATTTCGTATTAATAATGGGCCAAAGAGTTGAGCCATTATTAAGCCAGAAATTAAATCCTAATTGGATTAGGGCTTTGAAACCCATTAGGCCTGGAAGTTGAGTCTCACTATAAATACATCTTTTATGTGAGAAATTCACAGGTCTACTTGCCCTAGCCTCCCAAAAGGATAGCCACACTTTTCTCTTGCAATTCCTTGCAGGACGCAAACTAGCACTACGAGCACAAGAGAAATGCATCTGCCGGGACGTGGTGGAAGCGTGGTGATCCCGAGAGGGTCGTGTGGATACCATAGAGAGCTTGAACACATCAACTATTCAAGTTTTGTGATTCGACTCTACAGTGGAGTGAGAGATCTCAACCGAAAATTAGGTATGAAAATTTTTGAACACCCGGTTTACCCCGTTTCACTTGGATCCTGGAGGGTTTTGGTTAAATTCCACTACATTGTTTGGCTCCCGAAACCCAACAGTTACAAGCCCATAACAAGCTTCAAAGAGCTAGATTGAAGCTAATACACCAAAAATTAGTTGGAGACTTCTTGGATTCACCTTCGGACCTTCAAATTTGATGCAAACTTGAGGAATTGGGGACGTTGGATGCAAAATTTATCATCGGGAGTGGGAGCCATGAAATTGGGAATGGAAGAAATGGCAATGGAAGTCAAACTTGCCTAAACATCCTAACCACTCCACTAAGGCATACTTTTTATTTTCTTGCCTTTTGGCCCCCAAGTTCCACCCTATTTCACTTTGGTCACTAAAAACTCACCAAAAGCATACCTCCTTGGTCCTAAAGAATGTTCATAATCCTTTTACACCTAGCCTCTTGGACACTTAATGTTACCACCTCACAAAAATAGGAGAATTACAAGCATGTCATAATGGCTAAAAAACCATTATATTATGTAATTCTCACCATAGTAATTGAAGTTTGGGGTGTTAAAGGCATGATCAACACCTCCTTAAAAGTGTTCGAAGTTGGTAACTTGGCACCCAAGAAAAGCCTTAAGGATTGCTTATTTGTCAAGCAACGGTGGACTTTTTTGTAAGGTTTTGGAAATTCAGGTACTCAATTGCAAAACTCTCAAGAAATAGACTTGGAGAGTTATGGGAAGGATATGAATGGTATGAAAGTGCTATTGGAGGACCAAATTGCTCATGGAAGACAAGTTTGGAAAAAGGAAACACTAAAGGCATTAAGGACCTAAATGTCTTAGTGTAAACCTTAAGGTGTTCAAGCTTTTGACTTAAGTCAAAGGGTGTAATTGTGGAATTATCTGACCATGGGAGAGGCATCCAAGGCTTGGTAAATAGTCAAAATTTTGGGCACATGTGTACCAATGAGTTTAAGACAAAGAGACCATAATTAGTGGGAAGGAAAATGACATAAAGCAAGGTTAAGATTGTTTAAGTGTGTTTTGTGCCCTTAAGCTCATTTAAGGCCATTTAAATGGCCAATTCACTTATCTCTCTCCCATTATTGTCCTCCTCCAGCCCAAGAACACAGCCACACTTCCTCCATAGCCACCACACCTTCAAACTTGCAATTGATTGAAATTGAAGGCAAAAGGAAGCAATTGGAAGCAAACTAGAGCTATTGCTTGGATGCTTCAAGGATCAAGCTTGATTTTCAGCCTACCCACTTTGGTAAGAGTTTTCTTACTCTCATAGGTTGTTTTCTATATTTTCAAGCAACCATGGAGCTAGGGCTAAGCTTGGAAGAGAGCCATGAGCTTGATGAACCAAGCTTAGCGAGAGGAGTACACTTATTGAAGGTTTTGTGACTTAGTGTGAAGTGCACAAAGATGACAGTGAAATGAGGGTTTCTAGAGCCCAAAGTTAGTACGAACTAGTGTTAAAATCCTCCTAAGACCAAGAATTAGCTTAAGGAGGGCTTCCAAGGTAATTTGGTTATGTTTATTATGTGTTTTATGGACTAACCTATGGTATATGTTGCTGCCGCATTTCATGTGTTTGTTGGTTGTGAATGGCTACTGTATTTGGTTGTTATATCTTGTATATATGCATTGCATTTTTTGTGTTTTAGTGTCTCTGGATGCAAGTTTTGATGATGGTCACATTGCCTATTGAATCCAAATGTTGCCCTTACTAAATTTCTTAATGAAACTTACTCCCCTCAATTCTGTCATTTCAGGTCCGGCAGAAAGATCTCATTCAAATTGAAATTTTTGGTTTGATTTTTGATCTGAAATTTTAGGTACATGAACTTCCATATGTCTAGTCATGATCTGAAAAGTTTGATGATTTTAGGAGCACATTTGGTATTTTTAATGGTGGTACTTGTTGTGTTGTGCAGCAGTTGTCTAGCATCCTATTTCTGGAGTCCATTGTATCTTAGGCACTCTTGTAACTTAGGGTGTATATTTAGCTAATTTAGGACCATTTTTTAGTGCATGTGTGCATGTACATGTAGTGTATGTAAAATGAGACAAGTATTTGAACATTTGAGCAGTGTTTTGGCTATGTAAGTGATGTCGTGCAAAGCTGCCTAAGTGTGAACGGTAGGCTGCTTACTTGTAAATTCTGTTTTAGCCACATATGGTTGTTAAATGAAAGAGAATGTAATTCCTATGTGTATTAGACATGTATGGGATAGCCTTGTAGGGCTTACTCCTTGTGAATGAACTGTTTGCACACTTATGAAAAATTGTATGGGCAAAATGGTCATAAAGTGACCAGAATTTTGACTCTGCACTTAAAATTCTATATCTCCCTGTGTAAAATGAATATTGGTATGAAATTTTGATGAAACCTAAAGGATATCTAGAGGTTGAACTAGGATATGTAATGTATGAATTTGGAGCCCTATAGCCAAAGAGATAACATTGCAACGTTGGCTAAGTTACTGTTCATTTGGTCATAAGTTTGTAACCAACTTAAAAAATCCATAACTTAGTCCATAAGTGAGCTATTGATGTAAAACAATATTCCTTGGTTTGCTCTAATTCTATACTTGATAATGTGCCAAATAAAATAGGGGGTACATGGCTAGAATGATACATTTTATTAGTTAAAGTTATGAGTGCGATCACTGGTCACTAGAACTTAACAAGATTGCCAAATGTGTGGTAGCCAATATTAAGACTTGTGCTAGTGCTTTCCTTCTTTTCATCCATAGTGTGCATGAATTGTGAATATGTGTGTGATGGTTGGACCAATATGCATGTGTTTACATAGTGCCCAAGAGGGCCACTTGGGTATGCACACTAAGGGTAGTGTTTTGATGGCCTACAGAACATTACCAATCCTGGGAGTCTAAATGCACAATTTTGACACCATAATTGGATTACCCCGAAGTGGGTAACACTTAAGCCACTTTTCCTTCAAATGTTGGTTCTAATAGCTAGGATAACTCATGGTCTTAACTTAATTAGTCAAAAATTCTAACTTGAAAATAATTTCATCAAAATTATAGTTATGCAACTCACTTGGGTCAAAATTAATACTTTGGCCAAACTTAGCCACACCCTTCATTGAGGAAACTTTAAGGAGTACCTTAAGCCAACTTACCCCTTTGGCCAAACCTAGCCACACCCTTCATCAAGGAAACTTGAAGGAGTACCTTATCTCCTACATCAAATTCCAAATCTTTCCTTTATACATTGGCGTAATTGGCCTACCGGTCTGAGGTAGCTTTGATCCTTTCTTGGATTAACTTAATCTTTGCCATGGGCTCCGCAATGATTTTCAAGCCAACAACCATTTTATTTCCTTATCTATCCAACAATGAAGCATCACGCACTTACGCCCATGCAAACCTTCATAGGGCTCCATATTAATAGCATATTGATAGTTATTATTATAAGCAAACTTAATCAAAGGGAGATGTTGGTCCCAATCACCTCTAAAATCCATCACACAACTTTGCAACATGTCTACCAAGGTTTGGATCACCCATTTAGTGTGCCCATCAGTCTAAGGGTGATAAGCAATACTTAGGCTCACAGTGGAACCCATAGCCTTCTGAAAGGCATTCCAAAACCTTGAGATAAAATGGGGATCTCTATCAGATACAACCTGATTGAGGATTTCATAGAGTCTCACCACTTCTTGGATATACAACTAGGCCAACTTCTTCATGGTATAAGCAATCTTAATGGGGATAAAGTGTGCCAACTTTGTTAACCTATCCACCAGAACCCAAATTGAGTTATGCTAACTTCTTGTATTGGGTAAGCCAACACAAAAGTCTAGGGTGATGGATCACTACTTTCTTTCCGAGAGGGGTAAACTTTGCAACATTCCTGCTAACTTCTAGTGCTCTACCTTCACCATTTGACAAGTGAGGCACTTAGACACATACTCATATATGTCTCTCTTTGACTTAGGACACCAAAAAATGAGTCCTAAGGTCAAGGTACATTTCATTCACACTAGGGTGAATATTATGCTTACTTATATGTGCCTTTTGCAACACTTGTTGCCTTAAGTCACTTTGCACATAGAGCCGGTCACCATAGTAAAGCAACCCATCCTTGTACTAAAATTCTTTCAATACAGTTCCATGCCTTTCTTCCTTAGAAAGTTTCTTTAAGTTTGGGTCCTTGTCCTGAGCTTCCTTAACCCTAGCTAGCCACGCTGACTGAATCTCTAGGACTATAACTTGAGCCATTTCCCAGTCTTACCATTTTTCAAATAAGATCGAGAACTATTCTACATTGGAACCTTATAAGGTAGTAACCACTTGATCCTTGGAAAGAATCACCCAGAATACTACGGCTCAAGGATTGGCAACCACATTGCCTTTACTAGAACAATAGTCTATCGATCAATCATAATCCTTGATATACTCAATCCATCTTCTTTGTGTCATGCTTAGGTCCTTTTGGGTAAGCAAATACTTCAGACTTTTATGGTCTATGAAGATCTTGAAAGACCTTCCCATAATGTAGTATCTATAGAACTTTAAGGAAAACACAATGGCTAACAACTCAAGATCATGCACTGAGTAAGTCAACTTGTTAGGCCTTAACTGCCTAGACCCATATGCAATCATGTGCTTATCCTGCAACAACACACATCCTGATCATATCCCAGATGTATCAGTATACACCACAAAAGTCTTATGCAAGTCTAGTGGGATTAAGATTGGAATATAAGTTAACCTTTTCTTAAGCTTTTGGAAACTCTCCTCACACTTAGAAGTCAAGAAGAACTTTTATTCCTTGTTTGTCAAGGCAGTCAATGACAAAGCTATCATGAAAATTTTCTCAATGAACCTTTAGTAATAGCCTGCCAAACCGAAGAAACTTTGAATTTCAGTTACAGCTTTTGGACATTTCCACTCCACCACTGCTTTTACCTTTTCTAGGTCAACACTTAGTCCCTAAGCATTTATGATATGTCCGAGGAAAAGAATTTCACTTGCCCATAATTGGCACTTAGATAGTTTTGCATAATACTAGTTGTCCTTAAGCACTTGCAAGGCTATCCTTAAATGTTCCTCATGTTCATGAGGAGTCTTAGAGTACACAAAAATATCATTAATGAACACCTGAACAAACTGATCTAGGTAGGACCTAAAAATCCGATTCATGGTATCCATGAAAATTGTCGAAGTATTTGTCACTCTGAAAGGCATAACTATGTACTTATAAGCCCATACCTAGTCTTGAATGCAGTCTTCAGGATATCTTCATCCCTAACTCTTATTTGGAAATATCCAGACCTTAGATCTATTTTAGAAAAGATCTTTGCTCCTCTTAGCCTATCAAATAAGTCATCTATCCTAGGTAATGGACATTTGTTCTTCATAATTACTGCATTTAGTTTCCTGTAATCTATACAAAAGTGTAAGGTTCCACCCTTTTTCTTCACAAACAACACCAAGGCACCCCATGAGGAAACACTTGGCCTTATAAAGCCCTTCTTAAGCAGTTCTTCTAACTGCTTTTTTAGCTCATCTATTTCAAGTGCTTGATCTTTGCTTATAGCTTGGAATAAAGGTAAGGGATTTATGATTGATGCACATTTGATGCCTTTCATAGCTTGTTTGCTTGTTAAATTCAAGTAATTTGATGAATGGCATTAGTTGGTCGATGGTGATGAACATTTTGGACTAGTGAGGTTTTGATGATTTGTGGGGTGTTTATGGACACCATAAGATTGGTTTAAAAGCTGTTTTATGGCCTAGTGCATGCATACATGAAGGTTTAAGGCATTTCAAAATGTCCCTAGGACCATTGGAAGGCCTTGGAAGGCCCCAAAGTAGCTATGGCGTGAAATCTAAAATTTCTAGGCATGAAACAATTGGGGATGCATTGCCAACCTTTTCGTGAAAATTCCAAGGAGTTTTATACTAGGCGACGCATCGTCACGAAAGCTTTGACCCCCGGTAGTATTTTCAGCAAAACTTTTCACACAAGTGTCCAATTGAGGCAACTCCAAATTCCACGTGAAGCTAAGAGGGAGCATTACCATAACCATGCATTCACCAAGCTTGGAATTGCCTAGGTTTGGAGGTGTTTTTGTTCAAAGTGAAGGCATGTTTCACCACAATCGAGCACCATTAGTTGGATGTAATGTTTAGTACCATCGAAAGCCTAATTGGGCCTAAGAATTTAAGGCTTCGAAGTGGGAACCTTAGTGCACCTAGGAGGGTCCCAAAGAACCTAGTAAATGAGTTCAACGATGATCATTGCCACTCCACTAGTGTGAACCAAGTAATGGTGAATTAGGGAGTGTCATGGATGAAGGCTTAGTGCACTTGTTGCCTAGCCAAGTTGTAACTTGAGACACAAGTGAAAGCTTAATGCATCCATGGTAGGTTAAATGGCGAGGCTTAGTACCTTATTGCTCTAGGTAAGCTTATTAGATTAAGACACCAAGTGGGAGCCTAGTGTGCCTATTTGGGTGGAGGCTTAGTACCATAGTGGCCTAGGTGAGCTAATGGCTCAACTCACCATGTGGGAGCCTAGTAGACCTAGTGAGTTTTTTACAACCCAAGCAAGAAGCATCCACCATGTTCACCTGCACAACAACCAAGGGAAGGTTAAGCTTCTGTGCCAGTAAGCTAAGGCTTACTAGGAGCAAGTTAGTTGCCAGAACTTGCTAGGCACAAAGTGATGCCCATGGGAGGACTAGGATGAGGAGAGTCCCAATAGACTTAGGTATATGTGTATATATTAGACCCTCAAACTACAAGCATGCATAGTAGATTTCATATATTTTTGTATATGTGTGTCCTCAGTATTTTTCTTATAGGTTAATGGATCCCTTACTGAGAATCTTTGAGTCTCACTACCTTATTTTTGTTATGCAGTTTTAGGTGTCGATGAGCCAGGAACCATTGAGGGTCATTGAGCTAGGGTCATGAGCAAGTATATGGTTTATTTGAATCTTTATGATTCTAGTTTGTGGTTTGCTTGTTGGTTAAGTTATGGTACTAACTACAGTCTTTTTGGCCAACAAAGGCTAGTGAAGCGCAAGGGAGGGCTTTGGAGCTTGCCACTGGGAGTTGCTCTAATGTGGAAGCTTGGTTATGGATCTCAGTAGTGCTATTCAGTGTATAGTTCTCATACACTAGTTTGCCCCCAATGTTAATGTATGAGTAGTCTACTTTAGAGTCGCTCTTGGATGTTAGCATAGTCTACTTTTGTTTGGATACTTGCACACAATTGATTTTGTGTAGTTAATTCCACAACTGTTTTGTATGCTTTGAATGCTTTGAAACTTGGATTTTAGTGAAAAGCCCAGACAATGTTTTATCTTTTTATTACTTGTTTCACCATTCAAGTGAAAGCACATACTCATGCATGATTGCATAGTAGGATTAATCAACTAGAAGCATAAAGGTTTTAACTAGTGTGCACGTAGTCAATTAGTCAATTGCAACTAGTGTGGGACAAGTTCCCATAGTCTTCCTAGGTAAGCCTACGAGGGGCCATGTCACTTACCTCGTTAGGGTCCTCCAAGGTCTACCCTCTAGTTAGAGGTTGAGCACGCTCCTCAAGTAGCGTATCCATGCCATGTAGCATCCAATTGATAGACTCATTGAGCCTCCATAATAAAGAAACCTCTTTTTTCATGTCTACCCCATTGGGATCACTAGTTCCCATACCAAGCGCCTGAGCCTCAGCAGTAGCACCTGACCGAGTATTAACCATGATACCTGTAACCAAATCCAGAGGACCATACCCAGAACAACTTATAAGCAGTACTAACTACATTTAGCATAAGGAACACTTATATCTTAGTTCACTTATTGCCTTTATTAGGACCATTGACCTAGTTTGATACCAAATTATCATGAAGTGGGATCCTAATTCACCAAATTCCTTAACTTGTAGGCCCTTTGGGACCATGATCCCACTTAGTTACTATTGTCTAACCATTACTTATAAGTAAATTAAAACAATTTACATGCAACTAGTTTCTTGGCCTACCCTGCAAGATGCATTCATCCTGGATATGCAAAACAAATAAGTAAACCATTTTAGAAAAACATCACTCTAGCATTCATTTTAAAAGCATTTAAATCATGCCAAAATAATAAAACACTAGTTACTTCAACTTCAAATAATATTTTATGCATACTTAACATCACTAGCATGCACCCAAAAGTAACTCACTAGTTTTACAACACAATGTATCCTAATAAAGGCAACATCTTAGTAGACAAGGTGCTATATAAATACAAGACAAAATCCTTAACTAAGATTCTTTACTTAAGCCCTACCTTTGAGCTATCAAGCCCTAAGTGCAAGCCCCTTTCTTATCCATTTGCACACTTAGCCTATTACCCACTACGCGGTAGTCCAGTTTTGGTGTCAAAATTGTGCATTTAAAATTCCTACGGTTGGTATGTTCCATAGGCCATCAGACCAATAACCTTAGTCTGCATACCCAAGTGGCCCTCTTGGGCACTATGTAAATGCATGCCTATTGGACTAACCAGTACACACATATTCACATTTTATGCACACCATGGCAGCAAGGAAGGAAAAACACTAGCACAAGCCTTAATCTTGGCTACTACATATTAGGCAATCTTGTTAAGTTTAAGTAACCAACCACTGCACCCGAAAATTCCTCCAAAAAACTGTATTAATCTAGTCATATGCCCTCATGTTTTCTTTGATTCATTATCAAGTAGAGACTTAAACCAAACCATGGAATTTTGTTTTACAACAATAGCCCACCTATAGACCAAGTTATAGATTTTTTAAGTTAGTTCCAAAATTCTTACGAAATGAACAATAACTCAGCTAACTTTACAACATCATAACTTTGGCTACAAGGGCTCCAAATATAGAAATTTGAAAGCCCAGTTAAACCTCTAGATGTGCTCTAGGTGTGGTCAAAATTTCATACCAAGATTCATTCTATACAAGGGAGATATAGAACTTTGAGTGCAGAGTCGAAATTCTATGCATTTTATGACCATTTTGCCCATACAAAAATTCATAAGTGTACAAACACTTCATTTAGAAGGGGTAAGCCCCCCAAGGCTATCCCATACATGTCCAATATACATAAGAATTACATGCTCTTGCATTTAGTAGCTTTATGTGGCTAAAATAGAATTTACAAATAAGCAGCCTATCCTTCACACTTAGACAGCTTATGGACCACATTGACATACTTAGCAAAACAATCCCCAAATCTTCACATACTTGTTTCAAGTTTACATGTATTACATGTACATGAATCCATGCACTACATAATGGCATTAAATCAGCTAAAACACGTACCCAAGTTACAGGATATCTTTAGACACAACGCACTCCAGAAACAGGATGCTGGATAGCTGCTGCATAATACAATAAGCACCATCACTAAAAATACTAAATGTGCTCCTAAAATCCCCAAAATTTCCACGTCATAACTAG
Source organism: Aquilaria sinensis (assembly GCA_005392925.1). Lineage (NCBI taxonomy): Eukaryota > Viridiplantae > Streptophyta > Magnoliopsida > Malvales > Thymelaeaceae > Aquilaria > Aquilaria sinensis. The sequence goes on along the minus strand of SMDT01000625.1, from coordinate 35,568 downwards.
ATACATAGAAGTTCAAGTAACTAAAATTTTAGATCAAAACTCAAACCAAAAAGGTCAGTTTGAATGTGATCTTTCTGCTAGACCTGAAATGGGCAGATTTGAGGGGAGTAAGTTTCATTGTGAAACTTAGTAAGGAGAATACTTATACTCTTAAGGTAATGTAACCCATAGTATTACGTGCATCCAAAGACACTAAAACAAATGAAAACACAATGCAAAAATCCAATATCGAGCATCCAAATGTAGCAACCAAACACAAAGAACAACCATATGTCTGCGGCAGCAACAATATGCATTGGTTAGTCCACAAAACATACAATAAACATATACAAATCACTATGGCAGCCCTCCTCAAGTATAAGCTTGGTCTTAGGAGAGTTTTAACACTAGTTAGTACTAAATTTGGGCTCTAAGAACCCTTAAATTCGCTGCCATCGCCGTGCACTTCACACTAGGTCACAAAACCTTCACTAAGTGCACTCCCCTCACTAAGCTTGGTTCATCAAGCTCATGGCTTTCTTCCAAGCCTAGTCCTAGCTTATACACCTTACCTTGAGTGCATGCCAAAATTGGAGCTTGATCCTAGGTGCACTCAAGTCTTAGTACCAAATACCTTCCAATTGCCCTTTCTTGCTTTCAATTGCAACTAATTGCAAGCTTGGAAGTATGGTGGCTATGGAGAAAGTATGGAGGTGGAGAGGCTGCATTTTTTTTGCTGGAAGAGACCAAATGTGGGAGATAAAGACAAAGATAACCACTTATAAAGACTTTAGTGCACAAAACACACTTAACTAGCCTTAACCATGCTTTATGTCATTTTCCTTGCTACAAGACTATGGTTTCTTAGTCATAATATTTTGGCCCACATTTGACCATCTTTATCTTACTTTGGCTGCCTTTTCTTGAGTGAGATAACTCCAAAATGTCTCCATTTGACTTGAGTCAAAGACATAGACATCCAAAGGTCTACACTAGGACACTTAAGTCCTTAAAGCCCTTTATGTTTTTCTTTGTCTACACTTTTCTTCCATAAGCAATTTAGTCCTCTAATAGCACTTTCATACCATTTATATCCTTTCCATAACTCTCCAAAGCTTTTTCTTGAGATTTTTACAATTGAGTACCCAAATTTCCAAAACCTTACAAAAAAGTCCAAAGGTTGCTTGACAAACAAGCAATCCTTAAAGCTTTTCTTGGGGGCCAAGTTACCAACTTAGAACGCTTTTAAAGAGGTGTTGATCATACCCTTTACCCCTCATACTTCAATCACTATGGTAAGAATTACACAATATAATGGCTTTTGACCATTGTGCCACACTTTGTAATTCTCCCATTTTTGTGAGGTGGTAACATAGCCTTTAAACTGTAAAGGCATAACACTTAGTTAGTACAAAGCTTAACTCATAAGTAAACTTAGAATCTCAAGAATTCTGTAGAATAAGTACCTGCAAAAAGAGGAAAATTAGCCTACAACTATCCACAAAGTTGTTAAGCCTAGCATTATAACCTGCACAACAAACTTAAGGGAGTGAGTACAGGAATGTACTCAGTAAGGATCCTTTGGGATAACTGTAAAGAAGATAGCAAACAAGCAGGCAAAATGACATACAAACAAACATACAACCAACCAGCAATCAACACAAGATAAAACATAAGAATATGTAATGCATGAATGTATGATATGTAACACACATAATCCTTACGACTTATTACACCTTAGATGTATTATTCTTTCCGTGAGCTCAAACGGTGGAAATTTTTGAGACACTAGCCCTTATATCCCTAATCCTTCACCTCCCTTAAGTCCCATTTACGGGTGCTAGAGTAGGTCATCACCTCCTCTCAAAACTTACATACTTTACCCTTGACTTATTGTGCAAGATAGCCATCTTATGTGGTTCTACTTGCTAAGCTCTTAGAGCTCCTTAGTGACTTACTTACCAAACCACATGATTTGATTAGGATCCCCTTAGGTTTCTTCTTCATTTCCCCAAAGGTCAAGACCTGACTCTAGGGCCAATGAAGACTCCGAAACCGGACTTAATCCCCTTAGAGCCCTCTTGACAACTTGAGCATTTATGCCCCCATGCCACTCCACTTGGCTCTACCTTAACCACAAAAATTAGCTACCACTTAAATAATGCATAATTCACAGCTTAGGAATGAGTCTTAGACCTAACCAAGGCTACAGAATATCTTAGAATAGCCTAAGGATAATAACCGAGAGATTAGGACATTCTTAGGATGCACCAAGCTTAAGGGACTTGTGCCTTACCGACACCTTTGGTGATGCGTTGCCAATGGCACCAGTCCTCAGGTATCCTAGAAAATCGCTGATGACACATTGCCAAACTGCATCATCAATGGCAATGTGTTGCCGATGCTCTTCCAGCATTGCGCGGCTATACACGCACTTGCACAAAATTTGCCCAACCTTCCAATCCCCAAAGCCAATTCACATGGGTCTTATTCCAACTTCATTCCCACATGTAATGCTACATTTTTATGCATTATTTGAGGTAAATTAACTTGAACCCTTATCTCAATTCATCCACAAAGCAAGAACGAAGCACAAGCACACTTGAGCTCAACTTAGTTCTCTTGAGTTCCAAACCAAAACCAACGTGATATGGCACCAAGAACCTCAAATTAAGACCATTTCTAGCTACTCAAACAACTTAGAACCAAGTCAAACCAAACCAAGAAGCTTACCTTAGGTTTTAAGCCCAAAACAAGCATCAAAGAGCTAGATTGAAGCTAATACACCAAAAATGTGTTAGACACTTCTTGGATTCACCTTGGGACCTTCAAATTTGATGGAAACTTGAGGAATTATGGAGATTTGATGCAGAATTTCTAGTGGGGAGATGGATCCTAGAGATTGGGAAAGGAAGAAATGGCAATGGAAGTCAAACTTACCCAAAATATCCTAACCACTCCACTAAGGCATACTTCTTATTTTCTTGCCTTTTGTCCCTCAAGTTCTCTTATTTCAGTTTTGTCACTAAAAACTCACACAAAATCATCCTTCCTTGGTTGTAAAGAATGTTCATAAGCCTCTTACAATTAGTCTCTTGGACACTTAAGCCACCTAACTCATAAATGGCTCATTTGAGCACTTAGTGCAATTTTTGCACTTTTCCTTCAAATGATGGTTCTAATAGCAAGAATAACTTATGGTCTTAACATAATTAGTAAAAATTTCTTACATGACCATAGTTTCATTGAAATTATAGTTATGCCACTCACTTGGGTCAAAATTACTATTTTGCCCTTTTGACTTTTAGGTGCCAAACCACACTTAGGAACTCATCTTTACTTAAACTTCGCTTGTCTTTCTTGATTAATAAGTCGCTAACTTGTGGAACTTAAATGAAAATAATTAAATAAAACAAACTTACCTGGTCAAAGTCCATCGTTGACTAGGAGAGTTATCACATCTAACGCCTAGCAAGCCCAAACATACCCAAATTCATTTCTATTTAACCACATTAGTGAACTTAATACTACCATAGAGCTCCAGGCTCTAGAATTTGAGTTTCCCTGCTCAAATTCAAGCCCTAATGCTCACTCATTACTTAGCTAATTAGGACAACATAATCATGGAAGTCATCCTACCCCTTAACAGCCTTTTAGGTGCATTTGACTACATGGTCTAACACGACTGCCCGTGCCCCTGCCCAGGAAGCCCTGTGAGAGTTGGTCTCACGGTGGATTGCAATTGGCTAGTTATGTATGTGTGTGGATTAAGTCCCGTGATACTAGTTGATTAACCTAGAATATGCAATATGCATGCTCTTATGCTTTGACTTGGTTTATTAAACCATAAAACATTAAAACATTAACTCAGCTGAGTATTTTCCTACACAAAATAAATACAAATAGCCAAAGCATACAAAAATCAACATTTGTGTGAGTTTACTACACATAACAACTCGTGAGAACATTCTTACATAAAGTAGACACATGCCCTCACGCAAGAGTAATCCTAGAGTCAAGGACTCCTCATAACATAGACTATGGAGGCAAACCAAAGTACTGTATAAATACAAGACTCTACTGAGATCTCTTAACCTAACTCCCACCTTGGAAACATGTCCCAGTGGCGAGTCCCAAAAGTCCTTTGCCAAGTGCTACTAGGCTCTATAGCCAAAGGAAGATACTAGTTAGTACTGTCACCTGACCAACAAGCCAACTAAGTACTTATGTAGACTAGAATCCCAAGGATTCTCAACTGCTATACCTGTACACACAAAAGAGTACTACCGAGATAATCCTCAACGATTACCTGTCCAGCAACTTCAAGCTCTTCATAACAAAACCAAGGAGTGAGAATTCGACAATTCTTAGTAAGGGATCTTCAATGTACCTGTAAGAAAACCCTAGGACTCTTGCTGCGAGCTCACACAGCACGAGGGTGCTATTATATATGCATATATAACTAGGCCAAAGACCTCTCCTCAAGTAGTCCTCCTCACGGAGTATTACTCCCCACCTAGCGAGTTTAAACCCGCTCCTAGAAGCCGAAGCTTACTGTAAACGATCATGTAGCCTTCCCATAGTTGTTATGCAGGGGAATTATGGTGGGACTTTCTAGACTAGGCCGCAGGGCCTCGTTGATATAGACTAGATGAACAAGGTTTTGCCTTGTGACCTCGTGGCTATGGCACGGCTAGGCCGACAAGGGTTCTAAACCTCTCACCTGAGCTAATGGTAGCTAATTATGTTCATTTGCAACATAGTTCCTTAAAAACTTGCCTTCACTTTGAGTTAATATAAATCTAAAACTGGGACATTTTAAATTTTTTTAAAACATTGAGGTGATAGTACTCCTTCTTAGCTTCGCATGGAATCCTGAATCACCTCAACCAGACACCCGAGCGAAAAGTTATGCTGAAAACAAAATCGGGTGTCAGATGCGGTTGGCGATGTGTCGCCACAATTGTCGACGTTCTGAGACAGTTTTTTCTGGATTGCCGACGTGTCGTGGTCTTCGACCTGAAATTGGCAACGCGTCGCTAATCTGCAAAAATGCAAAATTGGGGCATTTTGCTTCTATGAACTTTGGACGATTCCTACACATACCAAACATGCATGGAATGCCTCCAAATTTCATACACACATAGTACATGTTGCATAGAACATAACCAACTATCAAAATCTAAACTATGATGTCTAGAAACATCAATCCAATCCTCCCAATTCCTCTAGTCCACCATAATTCAACCAAAATGTTTACTTAATGCCATAGCTAAAACTATTCGAATTCTTTAACCAAACTCAAGCTAATGGCATTCCATGAACTTAAAAACATATCTCCCTTACCTTAACTCCAAGTAACAAGCAAGAATCAACCTCCTTTTCGTTCAAACAAGCTCCCAAAGTTCTACACAAGTTCCAATCCAAAAATAAAGCACGAAACATCAAAATTATACTCTTTAACCAAAACCCAAGCTCTAAACTAACCAATAAACATGAATTCATTCAAGAACACTTTGCTTACCTCGTTCAAAAATAGGGGATGAAGAATAACACCCTTCCAAGCCTAAAAAACATGATTGCAAGCTTGAAAATGCTTCCTCCTAGCTTATATACTTTGAATTGCTTCTTTTGGCACCAAAAACTCTTGATTCCAAGCTCAATTTGAGAGAAAAATGAGGGTGAGAAGGCTGGAAATGGGTTTATGGCAGCCATAGACTCCTTTCCCCTTCTTAAACCATCACTTAACCCAAAAACCATCAAAGTATTAAGCTTAATACAAATAAGTCCCCCATCTTTGTAACTTAATGATTCCTGATTAAATTCTTGTCTATTTTTTTAGTTTGAGTTAAGGTTGAAAGTTAAGTTCTAAAAATTCATTTTGAAATACTCGGGACTCGTCCCGGCTATTCAGAATGTAAAATTACCATTTTGCCCCTGAACATCATTCAGTGTTTTATTCTTCTCCAAACTTAGTGAACTTTGCTAAACTTCTCTATTCTTGCTATGTAAACTTGAATTAAGCTTAGAACCTTAATTTAAAACACTTTACCTTCCTCAATTTCACCTCCCACTAGAAGGGCCATAACATGGTCATCCCTTAAGTGCCTAATTCTTCACTTAAATCACTTAATTAACATAGGAAATCAAGTGAACTTCATACAAAATAATTCTTACCCTCAACAAACCTTTTTCCAACAGCTTCTAAGCCTCCTAAAGCCTACCAACCAGCCCCCAATGGCCGAAACAACATGCCAACACAATTGATACCTTTAGTTTCCACCCTCTTTGTCCTTTGCTCACTCAATTTCTTAGGATTTGAGCTCTCTTCACCAAGAATAGTTTGTTCTATAAAAAATGGAGCTTCAAACTAGATTATGCCTGAATTAGTGAGTAGAGCCATGCATAATCTTGGTTAAGCCATGTGGCGCTAGAAATGGCTCAAATGTTAGCCTAGGTAGGCTTACTTCTATTAATGTTGTGCCCAAAAACCAATCATGAGATGATTGTATTTTTGTACATCGAGTCATGATATTTTATTAAGGCATTAATCCAGCAATTATGTTTGTTGTTTTGTTTCTGCATAATGTAATAAACATAATTATAACCCTAGAATAATGATATTCTCAAATGTCCCTGGTCTAGTATTATTGTGGAGTGGGTTACAATAATACATAACGACCAGCATATGTGAAGACTAATATGATATATGTAATCTACATATGGGTACAACTTGGAAAACTTGTTACTGGACCAACCCACCATGAAAATGCTACATGGATCGTTATATGAGTGCCATAAGTGATTCTCATAGTGATTATGGCATATGTAGTCCTTTGACCTAAGATTATCAAGGTTCCCTATATCTGAGTCACATATTTTGATACTTCCCCTGATTGCTCATAACTAAGTGAACTTGAAGGAGGTCATTGGGTATGTCACATATCATATGGAGGGTTTTGTATGATCAAGATGGGATTTGTCCCTCCTATGTCATGGGAGTGATATCTTCGGGCCCCTTGATAGAGTAAGACTTAGAAAATGCATGGCCATGCTTGGATGAGTTGATATATGATATCAATGTCATCAATTTAAGTTAGTCTATTCGGTATTCAAGAAACCAAAGATTGGGCTATACGAGAGTGACACATTCCATGTCTCATGCTTAACCTTGATATCTTGGACAAAGGACAATGGCACATATGGGTAATGATCATAAAGGTTTAGTTGAATCACCGACAATCTTGTCACTTGGGCAGCAATGATTTGTTGCTTGACACCGCTCATTGCTTATGATCATAAATGTGATTTATGATCACTACCAACGTGGTAAGAGCCTATTGGATCACACACATAGAGTTATTTGGATTATTAGAGTGCATGGGCTAATTATTTGGGTTATGGTTTCATAATAATTTCGTATTAATAATTGGCCCCAAAGTTGAGCCATTATTAAGCTTGAAATTAAAGCCTAATTGGATTAGGGCTTTGAAACCCATTATGCCTAAAAGCTGAGTCTCACTATAAATACAACTTTTAGTGAGAAATTCACAGCTTTACCCTAACCTCACAAAAGAGACAACTGCACTCTTCTTTTGCAATTCCTTGGAGGACGTAAGCTAGCACTACGAGCGCAAGAGAAATACATCTGCTGGGATGCGGTGGAAGCGTGGTGATCCCGAAAGGCTTATGTGGATACCATAGAGAGCTTGAACACGTCAACTGTTCAAGTTTTGTGGTTCGATTCTACAATTGGGTGAAAGATCTCAACCGAAATTAGGTATAAAAATTTTCGAACACCTGGTTTACCCCGTTTTACTTGGATCTTGGAGGGTTTCGATTAAAATCTACTACGCTTGTTTGGCTCCCGAAACCCTACAACTTCTTTGAATGGTGCTTTATGATCTTCAAGAATATGATTCCTTCAATTTTGGCACTCAATTAATGGTTCTATTAAGTCCTTCACCTTCTCAACACAACATACACATCTGAACCTCTTCGATCACGTGTCCTACTAGCCCGAGTAAGCCTGCCCTTCGTACTTTACTTAGGCAACCCTTGAGCCACCTGCATTGAGGTTCTATTGCTCAAATCCTAGACTTCCCAATCCCTTTAGTCATCCTTATTACTCCTAGTGTTACCACCTCACAAAATGGGAGAATTACAAGTGTGTCATAATAGCTAAAAATCATTATATTGTGTAATTCTCACCATAGTGATTGAAGTGTGGGGGGTAAAAGGCATGATCAACACCTCCTTAAAAGTATTCCAAGTTGGTAACTTGGCCCCTAAGAAAAGCCTAAAGAATTGCTTGTTTGTCAAGCAACCTATGAACTTTTTTTGTAAGATTTTGGAAATTCGGGTACTCAATTGCAAAACTCTCAAGAAAGAGACTTGGAAAGTTATGGGAAGGATATAAATGATATGAAAGTGGTATTGGAGGACCAAATTACTCATGGAAGACAAGTTTCAACAAAGGAAACACTAAAGGCAATAAGGACCTAAATGTCCTAGTGTAAACCTTAAGGTGTTCAAGCTTTTGACTTAAGTCTAAGGGTGGAATTGTGGGGTTATCCCACCTTGGTGGAGACAGCCAAGGCTTGATAATTAGTAAAAAATGTTGGGCACATGTGTACCAATGATTTTAAGACAAATAAACCATAATTAGTGAGAAGGAAAATGACATAAATCAAGGTTAAACGTGTTAAGTTTGTTTTGGTGCCTTTAAGCTCATTTAAGGCCATTTAAGTGGACAAATCACTTATCCCTCTCTCATTTTCGTCCTCCCCCAGCCCAAGAACACATCCATACTTCCTCCATAGCCACCACACCTTCAAACTTGCAATTGATTGAAATTGAAGGCAAAAGGAAGCAATTGGAAGCAAACTAGAGCTATTTCTTGCATACTTCAAGGATCAAACTTGATTTTCAGCCTACCCACTTTGGTAAGGTTTCTCTTGCTCTCATGGGTTGTTTTCTTTATTTTCAAATATTCATGGAGCTATGGCTAAGCTTGGAAGAGAACCATGAGCTTGATGAACCAAGCTTATTGAGGGGAGTGCACTTATTGAAGGTTTTGTTACCTATTGTCAAGTGCACAAATATGGTAGTGAAATGAGGGTTTCTAGAGCCGAAAAGTTAGTACTAACTAGTGTTAAAATCCTCCTAAGACCAAGCATTAGCTTGAGGAGGGCTGCCATAGTGATTTGATTACATTTATTATGTGTTTTATGGACTAACCTATGGTATATGTTGCTGCCACATTTCATGCGTTTGTTTTTTGTGTTTGGCTGCTGCATTTGGTTGCTATATCTTGTATATATGCATTGTGATTTTTTTGTTTTAGTGTCTTTGGATGCTGGTTTTAATTAGGATCACATTACCTTAAGAAACCAAGTGTTACCCTTACTACGTTTCTCAATGAAACTTACTCCCCTCAATTCTGTCATTTCAGGTCCAGATGAAAGATCACCTTCAAACTAACCTTTTTAGTTTGATTTATAATCTGAAATTTTAGGTACATGAACTTCCATATGTCTAGTTATGATCTGGAAATTTTGGTGATTTTTGGAGCACATTTGGTATTTTTAATGGTGGTACTTATTGTGTTGTTCAGCAGCTGTCCAGCATCCTGTTTTTGGAGTCCATTGTATCTCAGGACCTCCTATAACCTAGGTTGCTATTTCGCTGAGTTAAGACCATTTTGTACATGTAGTGTATGTAAAATGAGATAAGTATGTGAACATTTGAGTAATGTTTTGGCTATGTAAGTGATGTGATGCAAAGCTACCTAAGTGTGATTGATGGGCTGCTTACTTGTAAATTCTGTTTTGGCTACATAAAGTTGTTAAAAGAAAGGTAATGTAATTCCTATGTGTAATGGACATATATGGGATAGCCTTGGATGGCTTTCCCCTTGTGAATGAAGTGTTTGCATGGTTTGGAAAACTTGTATGGGCAAAATGGTCCAAAAGTTGCCAGAATTTTGACTCTGGACCTAAAGTTTAATATCTCCCTGTGTAGAATGAATCTTGGTATGAAATTTTGGCCACACCTAGAGGAAATCTAGAGAATTAACTGAGATTTAGAATTTATGGATTTAGAGGCCTGTAGCCAAAGATATGATGTTGCAAAGTTGGCTGAGTTACTGTTAATTTGGTCAGAATTTTGTAACCAACTTAAAAAATCCATAACTTGGTCCATAGGTGGGCTATTGATGTAAAACAAAATTTCTTGGTTTGTTATCCCTGTTTCCCGAGTGTTTCAAGCAAGCCCTCCTACCATGAGCCAAAGACGCTGCCGGCCATCCCAGGTGACCCACACAGAGCACCCTTTCCCTGGGTTCATCTGCACCTCCGGAAGTCCCTGCTGCAGTCTCCACTGCACACGGTGGAGATCCTGATGGCACCCATCGCCACCAATGACACACTTGTAATTCTCCCATTTTGTGAGGTGGTAACATCTTTCTTGAGAGCTTTGCAATTGAGTACCTGAATTTCCAAAATCTTACAAAAAAGTCCATAGGTTGCTTGACAAACAAGCAATCCTTAAGGCTTTTCTTGGAGGGCCAAGTTACCAACTTGGAACACTTTTAAGGAGGTGTTGATTATACCTTTTACCCCCCAGACTTCAATCACTATGGTGAGAATTACACAATATAATGGTTTTTAGCCATTATGTCACTTGTAATTCTCCCATTTTTTGAGGTGGTAACAAATTGCCTATTGAAATCATGCCTAGTATATCCTTAGTGAAAACAGCAGGTTGTCAATGTCTTTTCACTAATGAACTAGCTAAGGATTGTGAGCTAGTAGTAGGAAATACCAAGGTTATGGCTAATGTGTTAATGTTGGGCATTTCTAAGTATGCTATAACGCTGGGTATAAATTGGCTTGCTATGCGTAACATGAGAATTGATTGTACTAAGAGAGAAATCACATTGCCTGATGGTGAAGTGCATGCATTAGTGAATTTTAAGGAATTGATGTGTGAAATGCATGGCATGGAACTAGAGATATTAGATCAGATACCTATGATTTCTGAGCATGATTACTATTATGCATTGAATGAATTGCACTATGATGGGAAAGTAACAAACTTTCCACAAGTCTTTCTTAAAGACCTGCCAGGTATTCCTCCACCAAGGGAGATTGAGTTTGAGATCAAGCTACAATCAGGAGCTAGTCCAATATCCATACTTCCTTACAGAATGCCTATCACAGAGATGAATAACCTCAAGAAACAACTTGATGAACTTCTTGAAATAGGGTTTATAAGGCGAAATGTTTCACCATGGGGAGCTCCAGTGCTCTTTACGAAGAAGAATGATGGATCATTAAGACTATGCGTTGACTATAGTAAGCTTAATGTAGTGATAGTCAAGAACAAGTATCCACTCCTTAGGATTAAGGATCTTTTTTATCAACTCAAGGGAGCTAATATCTTCTCCACGAAAGATTTGAGATTTGAGGTTGGTGACAATGTTTGGCTGAAAGTTGCACCAAGTAAAGGCATTGTTAGATTTGGTAGAAGAACCAAGTTAGCTCCAAGATATATAGGTCCTTATGAGATCTTGGACAGAGTTGGCAAGGTAGAATACAGGTTCGCTCTATTGCCAAGAATTTCAAGTGTTCATAATGTTTTTCATATTAGTATGCTTAAGAAGTGTCTATTGGACACAAAGCATGCTATTGTAGTGGAAGATATACAACTGGAACCTAAATTGACATATAAAGAGAAACCTATAGCTATCCTTGCCAAGGATACTAGAAGGTTAACAAATAAGCTCATTCCCATGGTCAAAGTTCGGTGGTCACACTACCCTAAAAGGGAAGTAACCTAGGAAACTAAGAAACACCTTATGAAAAGGTATCCTACAGAACACCCGAAGTGAAAGGCAATTTTGGAAGACCAAAATTTTTGAGGTGGGGAGGTTTGTTACTAAATCACAAAAATGGGAGAATTACAAAGCGTGAAACAATGGTAAAAAACCATTATATTGTGTAATTCTCATTGATAGCCAAAGGACCATTACCCTTCAGGCTCCCAAGCTCTGACGAGCACCACCCTCGGTAAAGACAAGCATCACCCTTAGGGAATAATAGGACTGAGCTCAGGAAGATGGTACACTACCACCCTCAGTAAGATGGCTTGACCAACTTCAGGAGAAGTAGACTCACCATACTCAGTAGGGGAAAACATCGTCCAAAGAGAATCTTTTGTACCGAGAGGTCTTTCGAATGATTAGAGCAACCTCGGCAAGAATCTCTCATATCCCAAAGAGGTTTCTTTCACCAAAAGGGTCTGATGGACACGACAATAATGGCTAAGGAGCCTCTGACACAGAGACCTTGCACACGCCCCTAACAAGCCTCCCATGGCCCTGACTTCTGGCCAGAACAGCCTATGGCCAGCTGGAGATCCCCATCCTCGAAGGTACAGACCACATCTGGCCGAACACGTGTCATGATCTAAGCGGGCTGTGTCAAAAAGACTTCTCCCAACACCCTCCTATAAATACTTGGGGAACGACCTTGGTAAGAACATAGGTTGAACACTTAGGGGAATTCTGCTCTTTACTCTCCAATTGCTACTCCATACTTGCCAAATACTAATTTGGGAGTCGGAGGCTCCTTCCCTAGAAACACACTCCTGGGACCTCCTAACCCCTGTTCTTTTAAGTGTTTCAGGCAATCTCACACCAGAAGTCTTTTCTAGCAGCATCTCCAAACCGAAAGTCCCTCTCAGGCCTACAATGAAGATGCTGCCGAGCATCGCTGATCGTAGTGACTAAAGTGTAGGGGGTAAAAGGCATGATCAAGACCTCTTTAAAAGTGTTCTAAGTTAGTATCTTGGCCCCCAAGAAAAGCCTTAAGGATTGTTTGTTTCTCAGGCAACCTATGGACTATTTTGTAAGGTTTTGGAAATTTGGCTACTCAATTTTAAAAGTCTCAAGAATGAGCTTTGGAGAGTTATTGGAAGGATATGAATGATATAAAAGTGCTATTGGAGAACCAAAATTGATATGGAAGACAATTGTTGACAAAGAAAACATAAAGGGCTTTAAGGACTTAAGTGTCCTAATGTAAGCTTTTGGTTGTCTATGCTTTTGACTTGAGTCAAATGGACACAATGTGGAGTTAATCCCACTCATGAAAGTTGGCTATGGCATGGCAAGGAAGTAAAAAATGTGGACCAGGAGATTAAGATTAAGAAACCATGGTTTTCTAGCAATGAAAATGACATAAAGCATGTTTAAGACTTTCTAAGTGTGTTTTGTGCACTTAAGCCCATTTACAGGGCTATCTTTCTTTCTTTCTCCTATAATTTTGGCCTTATCTGGCCATAAGAAAGGTAGCCTTCACCACCATAGAACCTCCATAGCTGCCACACCTTTAGATTCAAAACTACTTGCAATTGAAGTCAAGGTAGCACAATTGGAAGCTATTTGGTACTATTGCTTTGCGATAGCCAAAGGACTATTACCCTTCAGGCTCCCAAGCTCTGACGAGCACCACCTTCAATAAAGACGAGCATTACCGTCGGGGAATAATAGCACTGACCTCAGGAATATGGTACACTACCACCCTAGGTAAGATGGCCTGACCAACTTCGGGAGAAGTAGACTCACCATCCTTGACAGGGGAAAACATCGTCCGAAGAGAATCTTCTGTACTGAAAGGCCTTCCGAATGACTGTAGCAACCTCAGCAAGAATCTCTCATATCCCAAACAGGTCTCTTTCACCGAAGGGGCCTTATGGACATGACAAAAATGGTTAAGGAGCCTCTGACACAGAGACCTCGCACACGCCCCTGACACAAGCCTCCCGCAACCCTAGCTTCTGGCCAGAATGGCCTATGGCCAGCTGGAGATCCCCATCCCTGAAGGTACAGACCACATCTAGCCGAACATGTGTTATGATTTGAGTGGGCTGTGCCAAATGGACTTCTCCCAACGCCCTCCTATAAATACTTGCGGAACAACCTTGGTAAGGACACAGGCTGAACACTTAGGGGAATTCTACTCTTTACTCTCCAATTTCTACTCTTTACGTGCCAAATACTAATTTAGGTGTCGGAGGCTACTTTCCTGGAAACACACTCTAGGGACCTCTTAACCCCTTTTCTTTTGAGCGTTTTAGGCAATCTCACACCGGAAGTCTCTTCTAGCAGCATCTTTATACCGGAAGTCCCTCTCAGGCATACCATGTCGTACAATGAATATGCTACTGGGCATCATTTGGTGCCATTTTTGGGAATTCATCCCCAGGTCACCGTCATTGAAACTCGATGTTCTATGGACAACGGACTCCCGAAGTCCCCGTCCACACCGGAAACTCGACTAGCAACCGAACAACCAGCCGTAGGGACTTCCTTGCCTGAGGACGAACGTCCTCTAATGATCACGATGAGCTTCCTATGTGATTTTCAGCACTCTATTATGGCTGAAATGATGCAACAATTGGACCAAAGGTGGTCACAACCACCTTCGGGCCGAAGGGCCCCTACACCAACTCCCCGTCGGGAGAGAAGCCCGAAGTCCACTCACCGAAGCTCAGGGAGTGGGGACTTCCATGATGAGTCGTAAACGGAGGATGTACCCCCTAGAGGCCGATGTACTGAAGAAACGGGGTTCAAAGGGGCTAGGACTTCCCACCGGTGAAGTTCATCGCCGAAAGGGAGATCACACTCCCCTTGCCGTCGAGGTTACTCCCTGAAAAGGAAGCGTTGTTCTCCGTTGCCGGAGGCCTCCAGGCAGCATGAAGAGCCCGACACCACCATCCTCATGGAAAAGATCCTAGAGAGGTTGGAGAAAGTGGAAAGGCAGATGGCTCAAAAGCCTGTTTGGTCAAGGTTGTTGGAGACCTTAACCGGAGAAGAGTCACCCTTTATCCGAGCAATAGTTGAGGCACCTATGCCAAGCGACTTCTGGGTGCCACGCTTGGAGACGTACGATGGGCGCAGTGACCCCCAAGCCCACCTCATGAAGTATAGATGCAGCATGGTGCTACATGGCGCTGATGATGCCACCCTCTGCAAATGCTTTGAGGTCACGCTCTCCGAACTGGCGACTGCATGGTATAACTCATTGGCCCCCGAAACTGATGCCCTTCAGCATCTCCTTCGTGTGTCATGGTGAAGGCGACAGTAGCTTGTAGAAATGGTGGAAGGCCCGGGACGAACGTACTATGAGAATATCGCCTGAAAATGACAGGAAGCAAGGGTTATGAGGTCCCCGGAGTGTTTTTCCGGGGAGGAGCCTCCGACGCCCAAGTGAGTATTTTTTAGGTAATGAGATGATTAAAGAGCAGAGATGTATCTTATCTCAAATTAATGTCTTCCTCTTACCTGGAATAATTACCAAGTATTTATAGAGGGACGAATAGTAATAGTCCTTCTCTGTTGGTCGGCCCAGATTATGACACGTGTTCGGCAAGATGCATTCCACATCTTTTGGGCAATAGAGGACTCCTAGTCGGCATGGGCTGCTAGGCTAAGGTTCTGGGATGACCCGAGAGTGGCGTGCTGGGGTGCCCCTGCAGGCAGCCTGTCAGGACGCGGCTGGGGGGGTGGATTATCGAGGATACGTCAGAGGCTCCATAAATGCTCCATAAATGCTCCCGTCGTACTCCCGAGGTCTCTTTTGATATTGCAGGAATGTACCTCACGAATGTGACGTTTCCCGGAGACACCGCCACTTCCGTGGATAGCTTGTCCGTCCCCCGAGGTCGGCATTGTCGCTTCCCGGCACGGAGAAATGCCGAGACTGGAATTCCCCAAGTCGAACATCCTTCTTTCTGTGGTGGGTGATTTCTATTCCGAGGTTGGTGCTTTGCCTAAACCCGTGCCTCCGAAGGGTGATTAGCACCTTGGCTATCACATGCCCCCTCCTGGGAAGTCAAAGCGGAGACTTCGGCCTCTTCCTTTTGGGAAGGCTTCTTTACCGAACTTGTGGCTGGAGTTTTACTCAAGAAGTTGCTCTTTTTCAGAAGGCATTCCGTCATAGCCAAGGTACCTTTCCCTAGTTCTGCGGTCTCAAGGTACGTGTGGCTTTGGCTTTTGCTTTCTTCTGCTGCAGGTTTGTGAACCGTCGCACCCTTTGGTCAAACGTGTCAGTTATGGATAAACGTGCCCTAGTTTTTCACGTTGGATGACATGTGGCCGCTGGTGGATGGTGGGGTAGTTACGCTGGTCACATTTAATCGCGTCTCTTCACCTTTGAGGAGTAGTAATGAGTCTGTTGCGCTTCCGACGGATAATAATGATGACGTTTCATTTATCCTCCTTGGTCTATAAAACTACCTTTTGGCTCATTCTTTGCCTCACTTTTTGCTTTTGCTCTTATATGCTCTAGAGCCTTTTCTTGCCTTTCTCCTTTTTTTCAGCGGCGGTTTCTGCGGTGGAGCGATTTTCGGCAATTTTTGCAGCGGCGTTCAGTAATTTTAGCAAGACTTTTGGTGGGTGCTCCCTTCTGTAATTCTTTTCTCTTCTTTCTTTCGAGGCCGTTTTTCCTAGGTCTCTTTGTTTCCTTACCCTTCCGGAGTCGTCCTTCGTTTTGTGAGAAATGTCTGATCTGACCCCGTTGCCAGTTGTTCGACCTCTCCCTGAGAGTTTTCTTCCTCTCGAATCTCATCCTTGCACTACCACTCCGGAGAAGGTGAAGAAGTGGATGGCCAAGTATTACCTTCCTTCTTACCTTGCCCCGAGGTTGCCCATCTCGGGCATCTACGGCTTGATGCCGGGTTTGCATGAGGTTACCGTTTACTGAGCTCAATTGAAAGCTGGTCTTTGGTACCCTCTTCACCACATGATCTGTGAATTTTGCGATTTCCACGGGATCACCGTTAACCAACTTCCCCCAAATTCTTACTCCTACTTCAACTCTTTTATCTGGATGTGTGGGGTTTTTAAGATAAAGCCCCACTTTCTTTTCTTCATGCAGTACTACAAACTCCACCCGGTCCCGAAGGGCAACTTTTACTTCCTGCTTCCCCGAGGGTCTGGGAGCAAAAAGTTCACCTTCACCTTTGACAACAAGGACAGCTGGCAGGGGTGGTAGAAGAATTTTTTCTTCCTGTCGGTCCCCGAGCTATGGCATCATGTGCCCACCAAATGGGCTTCAAGGACCTTGAAGATGGATGTCGTTGAGCCCCGGAGGCTCCTGACTCGGGAGCTGGTTGGCGAGTTTGATCAATTTGATAGGCTCATTCTGGCCGTGGCCGACTGGGACCCTGAGGTCCCTCCGCGTTCACCTTACCCTTTTCCCATCAAGTGGGACCTTATGACCGAGGAGGTTCTTCGGGAGAAGGGAGTGGTGAACGCGCACAAGAGTGACTTCGGTTTACCCATTCCCATTCTTCCGGGGAAGAAGGCTTGGATAGTCATGCTCCTTTGGGGGGAGATCACATATGAGTATTTTGCCGAAAGTAAGTCTCTTCCCTGGTTTCGATATGTTTTTTCCTTTTGGACTTACGCTGATATCTTTTTATTTTGCAGAGATGGGCGATCAATCTGCCGAATACTATAAGTCGCTTTTCCTCGGCTAGGCCCAGAGGGGGGAGCAAACGCACAAGAAGGCGCCTGCTAAATGGAAAAAGCCGAGCAGCAGTGGGCCTTCTCGGGCGAAGAAGACTAGGGCTGTTACTCCTCCCTCCCCCGAAGTCGTTGTGGAGGTGCAAGACCAATCTCCTGCTCTTCCTTCAATGCCGGCGGACCTCCCTTCAGACTCTGGCCTTCTTGGGGTAACATTGAGCCCCATTCTTCCCGCCGAGCCTTATTCCGAGCAAAGATCTTCTCAAGATCTTGAAGAGAGCAGAAGAAGGAGGGGAAAGAACATTCCTGGTGAAGTCCGAGAGGATGAGTCCGAAGACGACGTCGCCGATGTTCTACCAGGTTGGTTCCTTAGCCATTCTCCTGAAAACCTTAGTATCTTTCGTATCTACGATTTTTTGGATGAATGGCTAAGGGATGACGTACTGACGGAACTTCGGCGTAAACTTGTAGAGGTTATGCTTGTGGCACCCTGGATGGACGCTCACGCCCGGCGAGGGGCTCTTCGGGACAAGCAGATCCCTCACGGCAAGGTGCCGAGGGAGTCCCTCTAGACGTTCACAGAGGACATGAACCTGTACTCTGAGGATAGCCAGTTGATGGCTTCTCAAATGGCGGTAGGGATGATGACAAGTGCCACCTTTCAGTCACTCATTACCGAATGTCCCAACGAAGAGATCCTTGCCGCAAGGATGACCGAGCACGCTGCCCAGGTAGTTCTCTCCTCTTTGTTTCCTTGGAGATTTTTCTTTTAAGATTTCAACATCCTTTTGATACTCATTCGGGGCCTCCTTTTTTGCAACTTTTGGCATACAGCGGGTATTTCCGCACTTGAGCGCTGAAGCAATCAGAGGCCCGTTCTCGGTTCAAAGATTCTTTGAGCAAAATGAAAGAGTTGTGTGCCAAACACGTCCTCAAATATTGAGAGCTCAATACTGTAAAGGAGGACGTGGTGAATCTTCGGGCCGAGCTCGCGGCAAGCAAACAGGAACTGCTACTAGATTTTACTGCCAAGGTTGACGACCTTGGCTCAAAATGCATCATCCTTTCTTCAGAGAATGAGGCTCTTCAAAAGGCAAGCGCTGAAGATGGCAAGAGCCTGGCAGAGGCGCTTGCTTTGAACGCCGACATCGAGGCCCAGATTAAATCTCTGAAGGAGGGGACTAAGAGCAAGAAGAAGAAGAAGCTGGAGGAGAAGATTGCCAAGCTTGGAACTAAACTGGATGCCCTTAGTGCTGAGAAGGTCAAATCTGAGCAAATGGTGAAAGTGGCTTTTCAAGACGGCTTCTGCCTAGCGCGACACCAAGTCCTTGCTCGGCACTCCGAGCTCGACCTTTCCTACTTGTCCGCCTTGGATTTTCCCGAGGGGCCTCATGAGGTATAGTCAAAGCCAGATTTTCTCAATCTTCCTCCAACTAAGCCGGTGCCTCTGACTGAGCCTGATGATGATGAGACATCGGATGTCCCTGCTCAGCCATAGGCTTCTTCTTACCTTATTGTACTCTTGTTTGCTCGTACATCTTTTGCCTTATAATTTTTGAATGAAGATTCTTTCTCCAATCTCCATGCACTCTTTTGAATACGATTTTTCAGAGGTAGTTCTAAGCGCATACTTTCGGTGAATTTGGCCGTACTTACTTCTTTGGGGAGAGTAGTTTTAGACCTTTTCTGAACTCTGCCGAGTTTATACTCCATCCGAGAGTTAGTTCCGAAAGAAAAACCATTAAGGAATTAATTTTTCAATCTGACGACATCATTTGTCTTATGCCTTTATTGATGACTGCGGGGAAGAGTAACTACAATCTTTCTGAAAAAAAGTTCTAAGTATAGAATTTCTTTAGGGCATCCGAATGCCAGGCGTTTTTCAGTTCTTCCCCTTCGGTGTCACTGAACTTATATACTCTGTTTCGGACCTCGTCCAGGATCAAGTAAGGTCCTTTCCAATTTGGCCGAAGTACCCTGTGGGACGGTTTTCGGGGTTCGAATTCGGCCTTTCGGAGGACGAGGTCTCCTTTTTTTATTCCTTTAGGCCTGGCATGCAAGTTTGCGGCTATGGCCACTCTTTGCTGAAAAGCCTTTCTTCTGAGCTCCGCCATCTCTCTGTGCTCATCCACTAGGTCGAGCTTGGTTCTCAACCCGAGGTCGTTTCCTCCTTTGTCGAACACCTGTATTTTGATTGATGGCCATACTACCTCAACAGGGATAATAGCCTCTGTGCCGAAGATGAGCGAAAAAGGTGTTTCACCCGTAGCTCTTCAAGGAGTTGTCCGATAGCTTCATAGCACACTAGGAAGCTCTCCTGGCCATTTTCCCTTTGCCTCCCCTAATCTCTTTTTCATACCATCTTTTATGATCCTATTAGACACCTCTACTTGTCCGTTGCTCTGGGGATGAGCTACGGGGGCAAAGTGCATCTTTATTTCGAGGCTAGTGATGAATTCCTGGAACCCTTTGTCAATAAACTGGGAACCATTATCAGCGACTATCACCCTCGGTATGCCAAACCTGCTTATTATTCGTTTCCAGAAAATTTTTTGTATATCCTTTGTTGTGATAGTTACTAGGGGCTTTGCCTCTACCCACTTGGTGAAGTAGTCTACCGCGACCACGCAGAATTTCACTCCTCCAGGTGCTGTCGGGAGTGGGCCGATGAGGTCAATGCCCCATACTGCAAAGGGACAGGGGTAGTCAGTCGAGTTTATTAGTTCCGAGGGCAATCTTTGAACTTTTGCATGTCTCTGGCAACTGTCACATTTTTGGACGAACTGTCTTGCATCCTTTCTTAATGTGGGCCAAAAATACCCTTGGCGAAGTATCACTATTGCCAAAGCGTCAGTCCCAATGTGGGCACCGCAGATTCCTTCGTGGACTTCCTCGAGAATTGCCCGAGTGTCCTTTTCACCAATACATCTTTGCAATGGACTTGCAAATCCCTGTCGGTATAATTCTTTCCCTATTAAGAAGCATCGTCCAGAACGTCTTCGCACTTTTGCCGCTTCGCGAGGGTCTTCGGGAAGCTCCGAGGTTATAAGATACCTCTTTATAGGATTCTCCCATCCTTCCTTCGAGGTTGTTGTGCTCATTACCGCAATGCTGGGGTGACTCAATATTTCGGTGAAGTTTTTTTACTTTGCCAGACTATCTGCCTCGGTGTTGCTTCATCGAGGCACATTTTCAATAGGCACCGTGTCTAATTCCCGGATGAGCTTTGACACAAGCTCATGGTATTTAGCCAAAGTTGGATCTTTTGCACTGTAGTCCCTTGCCATCTGTCAGACTACCAGCTGAGAATCACTGTGGGCTTTTAGGTTTCTCACACCAATCTTTCTAGCAAGGTGCAACCCTGCTATGAGGGCCTCGTACTCTGCCGCGTTGTTGGTGACACTAAACTTGAATTTGATGTCTTTCATTACTTCCATGCCTTCAGGGCCGCGTATGACTACCACAGCTCCCTGGTGCTTAGAGCCGGAGGGCCCATCCACGAACAGGGTCCATTCTGGCTCACTTTTGCCAAGGTCAAACTGATCACTTTCGGTGAAAGGTACTTCGGCAATGAAGTCTGCCAAGGCTTGGGCTTTTATTGCTTTCCTTAGTTCATAAGTGATATCATACTCTCCGAGCTCTATGCACCATTTTGAAAGCCTTCCCGAATGATCTACCCTCTTCATGACATCCCGAAGAGGTAGAATACTTCAGACAATGATGGGATGAGCCTGAAAATATGGACGCAGTCTCCTACTTCCTAGTACTAAGGCATAAATAGCTTTTTGAAGTAAGGGGTACTTGATTTCGGCTCTATGTAGAGATTTGCTCACGTAATAGACTGGCCATTGAACCGCTCAATCTTCCTTTACGAGAACCGAGCTCAGTGCTTTTTCAGCAACAGCAAGGTATAGCACAAGGGATTCTCCCTTTTGAGGTTGCCAAAGAGTGGGTAGTCGGGCCAGATAAACTTTGAGCTCTTCCCAGGCCTTTTGGCAATCGTCGTTCCAAGGATGATCGTTGTTTTTGAGGTTGCCACTATTTTTTGTTGCCTTAGTGAGTACCTTAAAAAATGCTCGGCACTAATCTCCATACCTGGAGATGAACCTGCTAAGGGAAGTTATTCTGCCCGTAAGCCTTTGCACATCTTTTATTGTGACAGGAGTTCGAAATTCAACTAGAGCTTTGACTTTTTCTGGATTAGCATCGATACCCCTTTCCGATACCATAAATTGGAGGAACTTGCCCGAACTTATGCCGAAGACGCATTTCTCGGGATTGAGAAAAATTCCAAATGCTCTAAGTTGGTGGAAAGTTTCCTCCAAGTCGGCAATGTGGCTGCCAGGTAATCTGCTTTTGACTATCATGTCATCCACGTAGACTTCCATGTTTCTCGCTATTTGTCGACTGAAGACCTTGTTCATTAGCCTCTGGTAGGTAGCTCCTGCATTTTTAAGCCCGAAGGGCATTCTGACGTAACAATACGTACCAACTTCGGTGATGAAGGCAGTTTTTTCCTCATCCTCAGGGTTCAACCTAACTTGGTGATACCCGCTAAAAG
The DNA here is from genome assembly GCA_005392925.1 of Aquilaria sinensis. NCBI lineage: Eukaryota > Viridiplantae > Streptophyta > Magnoliopsida > Malvales > Thymelaeaceae > Aquilaria > Aquilaria sinensis. Next base: position 13,495 of record SMDT01000625.1, on the reverse strand, counting down.
CATCTAGGAAGCTCAGGAGTCCATATTCGGCAGTCGAGTCCACCAGTTGATCTATTGGCGGGAGAGGATATGAATCTTTGGGACAAGCATCATTTGTTAGTGTTGTGCCCAAAAGCCAATCATGAGATGATAGTATTTTTGCACATTGAGTCATGATATTTTATTAAGGCATAATCCAGCAGTTATGTTTGTTGTTTTGTTTCTGCGTAACTTAACAAACATAATCGTAACCCTAGAATAATGATATTCTTAAATGTCCCTGGTCTACTATTATTGTGGAGTTGGTTGCAATAATACATAACGACTAGCATATGTGGAGACTAATATAAGATATGTAGTCTACATATGGGTACAAGTTGGAGAACTTGTGTACTGGACTGACCCACCATGAGAACACTACATGGATCATTATATGAGTGTCATAAGTGATTCTCATAGTGATCAAGGTATATGTAGTCCTTCGACCTAACATCATCAAGGTTCCCTACATGTGAGTCACATACTTTGATACTTTCCTTTGTTGCTCGTAACTGAGTGAACTTGAAGGAGGTCATTGGGTATGTCACATATCATGCGGAGGGATTTGTATGATCAAGATGGGATTTGTCCCTCCTATGTAACAGGAGTGATATCCTCGGGCCCCTTGATAGTGTAAGACTTAGAAAGTGCATGGCCATGCTCGGATGAGTTGATATATGATATCGATGTCATCAGTTTAAGTTGGTCTACTCGATAATCACGAAACCAATGATTGGGCTATACGAGAGTGACACATTCCATGTCTCGCGCTTAGTCTTGATATATTGGACAAAGGGACAATGGCATATATCGGTGATGATCATAAAGGTTTAGTCGAATCACCGACAATCTTGTCACTTGGGTAGCAATGATGTGTTGCTAGACACCGCTCATTGCTTATGATCATAAATGTGATTTATGATCATTGCCAACGTGACAAGAGCCTATTGGGTCGCACACATAGAGCTATTTGGATCCTTAGAGTGGATGGGCTAATTATTTGGGTTATGGTTTCACTTTAATTTCGTATTAATAATGGGCCCAAAAGTTGAGTCATTATTAAGCCCGAAATTAAATCCTAATTGGATTAGGGCTTTGAAACCCATTTGGCCTGGAAGTTGAGTCTCATTAAAAATACAACTTTTAAGTGAGAAATTCGCAGGTCTCTTTGCCCTAGCCTCCCAAAAGGATAGCCACACTCTTCTCTTGCAATTCCTTGGAGGACGCAAGCTAGCACTGCGAGCGCAAGAGAAACGCATCTGCCGGGACATGGTGGAAATATGGTGATCCCGAGAGGCTCGTGTGGATACCATAGAGAGCCTAAACACATCAACTGTTCAGGTTTTGTGATTCGACTCAACAGTTGAGTGAGAGATCTCAATAAAAAATTAGGTATGAAAATTTTTGAACACCCGGTTTACCCCATTTCACTTGGATCCTGGAGGGTTTCGGTTAAATTCCGCTGCGCTGTTTGGCTCTCGAAACCCATCATCATTTACATTTCAGAAGTCGACGCACATTCGGAGCTTGTTGCTCCCTTCTTTTGTGGCGATGACTACATTGCTTAGCCATTCGGGGTACTTGACTTCCCTGATTTCACCTGCGTCTAACAGGTGTTGGACTTCGGTTTTGACAAAGTTGTTTTTGTGCGCCGAGAGGCTTCACTTCTTTTGCCGGAACGGCTTTGCCTCTGGGTTTACTTTGAGGCTATGCTGTATTATGCGAGGGTCTACCCCGGGCATGTCTTTCAGTGAGTAGGCGAACAGATCTTTATTCGTTAGTAGGAAAGATACAAGCTTTTCCTTTTCTCCTTTGGCCAATTTTTTCCCTATTCGGGTGTTTCGGCCTGGCACGAGCTCTATCTCTTCCATTTCTACTTTCTCGGGATCCTCTGTTCCTTGTTCTTCTGACTCTTGTGCGGGCAGAGCCTTTGTTTCTGTAGTCTGCGCATAATTCGTCGCTGGGGCTTTTCTCGCCTTTACAAACACCTTTCGCACCTCCCCCTGGTCGATGAAGATCTCGGCATCTTCATCCTTGGTGGCGAAGGTAACTGTTAGGTACTTCACATCCGGGCGAATGTGGAGGTTTCCTTGCGTTTGCCTTCCAAGGATGGCGTTGTATGACGAAGGGACATCGATGACGATGAACCTTGTCATTACGGAGGCGAACAGCTCCTTTCTGTTGTTTGCTGAAGTTCCCTTCAGCATCAGAGGAAGATCTACCCATCCAAGGACGGGAAGTTCGGACGGCCCTACTCCAAAAGTAGGAGAAGTGACGGATTTGAGGTCGCTTCTCGATATCCCCAAGCTTGGTAGCAGGTGTGAGAATAGGACGTCTGCGTTTGAGCCATCGTCAAGTAGTACTCTCTTGACGTCCCAGCTTCCTATCCTTGCCATAATTAGCAAAGGATCGTCATGGGGAAAAATGACGGTGGATCCGTCCTTTCGGGTGAGCTTTTTTGATGGATTCCCGTACTCCATTACCGAAATCTCTCTGGCTTTTCTTTTTCTTTCCGCCGACGGCAGCCCTGTGGTGATCATTTGTATTACTCCTGCCGGGGGCGGGGGACGCCTTTTCGGACTTCGGTTTCGACGCCTGTCGGAGTCATATTCTTCGTCCTCTACCTTTCCTTCTTCTTCCCTCCTTCCCTTGGGGGAGGGTATGCGCAGGTAACGCCGAAGTTGTCCTTGCTTTATCAGTGTCTCTATGTACTTCCTCAGTTGGAAGCAATCTTCGGTATCATGCCCGTGGTCTCGATGGAATTGGCAGAATTTTTTCATATTCTTCTTGTTGTCCGCGGTCATGGCCTTCGGACGTTGAATCTGAGTCCCTTGCCTTTCCATCGCCATCAGGATGTTCGTCCTCGTGGTGTTCAGGGGAGTAAAGGCGATGGGCTTCCTTCCCTTAAACTTCCGAGGGCGCCCACTTGTTTCAGCTGGGTAGCGAGTTTGCTGACTTGGTCCCTCGGTGCGGACATGATCGGACCTCGGGCCTCCCATTCTTAGTTCTTCGGCGGTCATGTGCTGCTCCGCCCTTCGGTAGAATTCACCGAGCGTGTCAGGGGGATCTTTGGAGAACTCGTAGAACAGCTGGGAGTCTCTCCGAAGTCCTCGTGTCATGGCCAAGATACGTATCTCCGGCCTGAAATCTGGGACACTCAAGGCTTCTCTGTTGAACCTTTCGACGTAGTCGCGTATGGTTTCACCATTTTTCTGCGCTAAATCGAACATTTGGACGGGCATTTTCGCCGTTGGGCGGCTCCCGATGAACTGCTGCGTGAAGGCAGCAGACAGTTCTTGGAACTCCATGATGCCTCCGGGAGCCAGCGAGTTGTACCACGCCGTGGCCGGCCCAGCAAGGGTGACCTCAAAGCATTTGCACAAGGTAGCATCATCAGCTCCGTGCAGTATCATACTGCGCTTATACTTGGTCAGATGAGCCTGGGGGTCGGTTCGGCCATCGTACGTTTCCAGCCGAGGTACCCAAAAATCACTTGGCATAGGTGCCTCGACTACTGTTCGGGTGAATGGCGACTCGTCTCCATTAAAGGTTTCTGACAATCTAGCCCAGACGGGCTTTCGAGCTACTTGTCTCTCCACTCTTTCTATCCTCTTTAGGATTTTCTCCATGAGGAGTGTGGCACTAGGTTCTTCTTCCTGCTGCCGGTAGGCTTCTGGGAATGGAGACTGACGTCTTCTTTTTGGGGAATGGCTTCGGCGCCGGGGAGACGGTGACTTTGCCTCGGGGGTGGAACTCTTTTGGCGAGGGGCCTTGGGTTGCTTTGTCCCCGTTTCTCCCACAAGTCGCGCCCTGAGGGGTATGTTTTCCGTCGAGGATTCATCGCGTTGATCCCCACTTCCCGAGCTCCGATGAGTTGATCGGGGGCTCTTCTCACGCCGAGGCGCTGGTGATGAGGGCCTTTGTCCTGGGGTTGGCTGTGGCCACCTTTGATCTAACTGCTGCGTCATTTCGGCCACAACTGAGCGCTAAAATTCGCGCAGGAAGGCCATAGTAATAGTCAGTGGACGTTCGTCCTCGGGCGAGGAAGTCCCTGCCGCAGTTTGTTCGGTTGCCGGTTGAGCTTCTGGCGCGGACGGGGACCTCGGGAGTCCCTTGTCCTTAGAACGCCGAGTTTCAACGACGGCGACCTGGGTGTGGTTTCCCACAGACGGCGCCAGCTGATGCCCTTCAGCATCTCCTTCGTGTGTCATGGTGAGGGCGGCAGGAGCTTGTAGAAATGGTGGAAGGCTCGGGACGAACGTACTCTGAGAATATCGCCTGAAAATGATAGGAAGTAAGAGTTAGGAGGTCCCCAGAGTGTTTTTCCGGGGAGAAGCCTCTGACGCCCAAGTGAGTATTTTTGAGGTAATGAGACGATTAAAGAGCAAAGATGTATCTTATCTCAAATTAATGTCCTCCTCTTACCTGGAATAATTACCAAGTATTTATAGAGGGATGAACAGTAATAGTCCTTCTCGGTTAGTCAGCCCAGATCATGAAACGTGTTCGGCAAGATGCATTCCAAGTCGGGAGAAACATAGAAGTCTATGTTGATGATATGATAGTCAAGAGAAAACTACCTAGTAGTCATATCATAGACTTAGAGGAAACATTCCATAAGTTGAGGACATTCGGGATTCATCTCAACCCCAAAAAATGCGTGTTCGGGGTGAATGCGGGTAAGTTCCTCGGATTCATGGTGTCGGAGATAGGTATTGATGCCAATCCAGAAAAGTTCAAGGCCCTGCTGGGATTCTGACTCTCACAATGACCAAGGATGTGCAAAGACTCATGGGGAGAATCACGTCTCTCAGTAGATTCATCTCCAGATATGGGGATCACTGTCGACCGTTCTTCAAAGTTCTCACTAAAGCAGCAAAAAAATGGAGGTGACCTCGGAACCGAGGTGCACCCTTGGGACGAAGGCTGCCAAAAGGCCTGGGAAGAGCTTAAAGTCTACCTAACCCACCTGCCGACACTCCGGCAGCCACGAGAAGGAGAACCCCTCATACTCTACCTCGCTGTCACCAAAAAGGCGGTAAGCTCGGTCCTTGTAAAGGAAGAGGCTGTAAAGCAATGGCCAGCATATTATGTGAGCAAGTCTCTGCATGGTGCTGAAGTTAGGTACCCCTTGCTACAAAAGGCTATTTATGCCCCGATACTTGCAAGCAGAAGGTTACGACCCTATTTCCAAAGGCACCCCATTGTCGTTCGAAGTAACCTGCCTTTTCAGGATATCGTGAAGAAGGTAGACCACTCGGCAAGGCTTTTGAAGTGGTGCATCAAACTCAGTGAGTATGATATCACCTATGAGCTGAGGAAGGTAATAAAAGCACAGGCATTAGTAGATTTCATTGCTGAGGTACTCATTCCGAAGATAGTCCACCTAACCTTGAAAAAGATGAACCTAAATGGACTCTGTTTGTTGACGAAGCCTCCAACTCCGAACATCAAGGAGCTGGAGTAATTCTTCATGGTCCCGTAGGTATGGAAGCCATGAAGGGCATCAAATTCAGGTTTACTGTCACCAACAATGTGGCAGAATATGAAGCCATCATAGCAGGATTATGCTTGGCCAAAAAATTTGGTGTAAGAAACCTAAAGGCCCACAGGGATTCCCAGCTAGTGGTCTAACAGATGACAGGGGACTACGGCACAAAGGACCCAACCTTGGCAAAGTATCATGACCTCATCACAAAGCTCATAAAGAGTTTGATGTGGTACACATTGAGAACATACTCGGTACACATCGAGAACGTGCCCATAAAAAAGTACCTTACGACTTTGGAGCTTCCTAAAGACCTTCTTGAAGCGAAAAAAGTGCGAAGACATTCTAGGCTATATTTCCTGATCGGGGAGGAGTTATACCGATAAGGGTACGCGAGTCCACTACAAAGGTGTGTCAGCGAAGAGGATGTAGAGACAGTCCTCAAGGAAGTCCATGAGGGAGCCTGTGGTTCCCACATAGGAACTGACGCTCTGGCAGGAGTACTACTCCGCCAGGGATACTTCTGGCCCACCTTAAGGAAAGACACAAGGCAATTTGTCCAGAAATATGACAATTGCCAAAAACACGCTAACATCCAGAGGCTACCCTCGGAAACAGTAACTCCGACTAACTACCCTTGCCCTTTCGTAGTATGGGGTGTTGACCTCATCAGGCCTCTCCCAACTGCACCCGGAGGAGTGAAGTTCTGTGTAGTCATGGTGGATTACTTCACTAAATGGATTGAGGGAGAGCCTTTGGCAACCATATCGATGAAAGATGTACAGAAATTCATCCGGAAGAACATTGTATGCAGATTTGGGATACTGAGGGTGATAGTGGCTGATAATGGTTCCCAGTTTATTGACAAGGGGTTCCAAGAATTCACTATCGAGCTCGTGATAAAAATGCACTTCACCCCGGTAGGTCATCCTAAGAGCAATAGACAGGTAGAGGTGTCAAACATAACCGTAAAGGATAGTTTGAAAAAAAGATTGAAGGAAAGAAAAGGAAAATGGCCAGGAGAACTTCCTAGTATGCTATGGAGCTATCGGACAACCCCCCGGAGGGCCACAGGTGAGACACCTTTCTCTTTCGTATTCGGCACGGAGGCCATTATTCCTATTAAAGTGGTTCAGCCATCCATATGGGTACAAGTGTTCGACGAAGAGGGGAACAACCTTAGGTTGAGAACCAAGATGGACCTAATTGACGAACACAGAGAAACGGCTGAGCTTAGAAGAAAAGCTTTTCAGCAAAGGGTGGCTATTGCTGCAAACTCGCATGTCAAGCGAAAAAGAATCAGGAAGGGGGACCTTGTCCTCTGAAAAGCTGAGTTTGAGCCTCAAAGACCATCTCACGGACTACTTCGAGCGAATTGGGAAGGGCCTTACGTGGTCCTTAATGAAGTTCGGCTAGGAGTCTGCAAGCTCGGCGACATCGAAGGTGGAAAACTAAGGAACACATGACATTCAGATGCTTTGAAAAATTCTACGCTAAAAAATTTTTCTAAGGAAAATAGTCCCACTAAAAGAGTCTAGCTGAACAAGGTGTAAGTACCTATATACAAAAGTGATACGTTTTCTCCGAAGGAGAAACAACTGAACATGGCTGATAAAAATAAGCAAAGCTTTGCCAAGAGATATTGGCCGAAACAGGTGCTATATATGCCGAAGGTGGTTATCCGGATAACAAGCATGAAGGATACTTATTATCTTTCCGAGGGACCTAGAACGAAAATGGTTGACCTTACCCTCCGCACCGAAGATAGTATAGGAGAAATATGTCCTGGAACTTAGCCAAATTTTGAAAAAAAAAAATTTCATTCATGACTTTGTACAACGAGGAGAAGCTTTGGAGGAAAAAAGAAATTTCATTTATGTCTTTGTACAACAAGGAGAAGTTTACAAAGAAAAAAGAAGAAGAAAAAAGAAAGCCTATTCGGGGTTCTGGACACCTAGAGGACCTCGCCATCTTGAGCTACTTTACCACCAAACTCCTCTGTCACAACCTTCGGTGCTAGAAGAAGGGCAAAGGGAAGATTGAGGTGCTCTATCTTTGAACATGTCCAGCGAGGCCCTTCAGGGATGTCCAGACCTGCCAAAAAGGAGACGTCAAGGTCTGGGTACTTGGTTAGTGATGCCTGGAGGTATCTTCATTATATGACATGTTGTAACTGCAAACGGGACTTTCTAGGATGAAGGTGTTTGTAGAGAGCCCTCCGGTGAAGAGGGTGCCTTGAACAGGAGCTTCCAGTGAGGATGTTGCTGCAAGACTCAGTAAAGCAGAGATTAGAGACACCCCGGAGTGTGATTCCGGGGGAGGAGCCTCCGATGCTCAAGTTAGTCTTTTGAGGATGGAAGTAAGAAGGAATGAAGAGCAGATAATGGCTAGAGTCCCCTCTTTCTTACTTGTTGTCTCCCTTGCACCAAGGTTCTCCACAGGTATTTATAGGAGGCCTCCTACTACAGCTTGTCCTAGATCACGACACGTGGTTGGCCAGATTTGATCCGTACGTTCGGGGACAGGCGCCCCCAGCTGACTGTAACCGTTCTGACCAAATGTTAGGGCCATGTGGGAGGGCTGTGTGTCAGAGGCGTGTGCGAGGTCCCCTATGTTAAAGGCTCATAACCGTATTTGTCTTATCTGGCTGAGAACTCATTCGGTGATCGACTCTCTTCGGGGAGTGAGACTCTTTCAATAGGTGAGCCTCCTTCGGTCCAACTTTGCTCTCCGAGGGCCATGGAAGGAGGCTCTTCAGCAGTGTGGAGGACGTTCAGAGGATGCCATATTCTTCTGAGAGTGGGGAGATGATCCCCGAGGTCTCCAGACAACTTGACTGAGGATGGGATATCATGCCAATCTGAGGGTTGTGGTGTCATTAGACGAGGGTGGTGAGGATCCCATTTTCCCCGAGGTGGGTCAGATGTACTTCTGAGGATGGTACTTTGTCAGTCATCCTTAGAGGCTATCCAAACGTGATAGCCATTTGGCTATCACATGCTCTCCTCAAAAAGCCGAAGTGGAGACTTTGGTCAGCAGAATCCTTGGGGCACTTCGTGGGACTCATTGTAGAAAATGTGTAGGAGACACTTCGTCTCTCGAAGGTGTGCCTTCTCAGCCGAGGTACCCTGTGAGTGTCACTCCTTGCCCCCTGGCTAGTCCCTTGGTGTTTTTAAGGTGTGCGTCCCTTCTTTAGTTTTCTGTTGTAGGTTGTAGACTGTCACATCTTGTAATCAAGCATGTCACTTCAGATATGCATGCCTAGGTTTTCATGCTATCAGAAGGCATGCCTTTGTTTCCTATATTGGACGACACGTGGCACGCGGTGATTGGGGGACAGTTGCATCGGTTACACCAACCGCGTCCTTTCACCTTCGATGGGTAATTATGGCGACGATTCACCTTCACGGGGTAGTTATGGCAACGATTCGGCTACCCCCCTTCGGTCTACATAAACCCTTCTTCCCCTCATAGCTCTCACTTGCTTTCTTTTTCTTCTGTCCTGCTCTTGTTTGCTCTCAAGCTTTTCCTTATTTTCTGTGGTGGTGCAAGCGGCGGAGCAATTTCCGGCGAACTTTTACGATGGTGTCTACCGATCCTGACTTCAGCAAAAGCTTTGGTGGGTTTTCCTTTCCAAGGTCCCTTGGTTTCTTCCAATTTTATTTTTTCCAATGTCCAAAGTTCTTTTCCTTTCCCAAAGTCCTTCAATTTTTTGGGTTTTTAGCTTTTTTTTCTTTTTCAAAGTCGTACTATTTTTTCGAAGTCACTTTCTTCTCTGAATATGTCTTCTCCGACCCTTCTTGTGGCTGTTCGTCCTCTTTACTAGAGTTGGGCTTCTCTCGACTCTCATCCATGCTACACCACTTCGGAGAAAATGGAGAAGTGAGCAGCTAAATTCTACCTCTCGTCTTACGCTGTGACTAGGCTACGTATTGCAGGTATGCTTAGTTACATGTATCATTCGGATGAGGTTACTATTTTTCGAGTCCAACTAAAGGCCGGACTTCGGTTTCCTCTGCCGAAGATGATTTGTGACTTTTTCCAATTCCATGGCATAGCTGTGAATCAGCTTCCCCCCAACTCCTATTCTTACTTTAATGCTTTTCTCTGCATGTGTGGGGTTTTGAAGATAGAACCTCACTTCATCATCTTTATGCAGTATTACTGATAGCCGAAGGACTATCTCCTCTCCCAGTGCGTACTTCCTGCCGAAAGTATGATCAGGAAGCCTGGCGTCACCCGAAAGAGACACCATCACTGACCTCGGAAGGAACGAAGCCAAGCACCCCGAACTTGGAACTTCGGCAAGAACGCCAGGGATCGCAAAGATGGTGCCGGCTCCCTCAGGGGACCGAACGGATCGCCTTCGGATGCAAAGAATTAGCTATCACAAACAGAAGGGAATATCCCCGAAGGTGGAACCTCCGAACAAGGGAACCCCCCAAAAGCACGAGCAAAACTCCCGAAGAAGGGCGACTGTGTCAAAGAACGACCTCGCCTAGAAGACCTCGGGAGTACGGCATGAGCATTTAAGGAGCCTCTGACATGCCGCCCACAGACGCTAAATGTCACCTTAAACGGCGATTTGACACGCCGACGCCGTCCAGGTCTTGTCACGACCTGTCTCGGTTCAAGACTCAAGGAGCCTGTCACCGGCTACTCGCCCCCTACGCCCAGAAACTCAGAGAACATCCGACCGAACACGTGTCGTCATCTGAACGGGCTGGGCTTCTCTATAAATACCAGGGAACAGACCCTGGCAAACGGTTCGACTCCTCCTCCTCGAGAAAATACAGGCAAGCCCACTAAAAACTCTAGTGCTTCCCCCTTACCTTCTCAGGAAACTGACTTGGGCGTCGGAGGCTCCTCCCCGGAAAAGCACCCCGGGGACCTCCTAACCCTCTTCTCTGAGCTTTTCAGGCACATTCCCCTGGGAAACCTCAACTCCAGACGCTCTCCTCCACAGGAAGTCCTCCCGGAAGTCACCATGCCTTCCAGTGAAGATGTCTCAGGGCATCATTTGGCGCCGTCTGTGGGAAACCATCCTCGGGTCGCCGTCGTTGAGACTCGGCGTTCTAAGGACAAGGGACTCCCGAGGTCCCCGTCCGCGCCTGAAGTCCAACCGGCCACTGAGCAAGCCCTCCCAGGGACTTCCACGCCTGAGGAAGAGCGTCCTCTGGTCATAACCATGAGCTTTCTGCGTGACTTCCAACGTTCTGTTGTGGCTGAAATGACACAACAGATAGACCGAAGGTGGCCGCAACAAGCTCAAGCCCAAAGGCCTCCTTCGCCAGCACACCCTCGGGAAAAAAATCCCAAACCAACCCATCGTAGTTCAGGATGCGGAGACCCACGAGAGGAGTCTTCAACGGAAAACATGCCCCTCGGGGCACGGCTCGCGGGACAAACAGGGTCAAGATGACCCAAAATCACACACAGGAGGAGCCAGTCACCTGAGGTGAGGTCCCCATCCCCTCAGCACCGAACTCGCTCTCCGAAGAGGCACCGACAATCTCCCCTCCCAGAAGAAGAACCTAGGGCCACGATCCTTATGGAGAAGATATTGGCGAGGTTGGACAGAGTGGAGAAACAGGTGGCCCGCAAACCCGTCTAGGCTAGGCTGTCTGGAACCTTTTGTGGGGATGAGTCCCCATTCACCCAAGATGTAGTTGACGTAGCCATGCTAGGTGACTTCAGAGTACCTCGGCTGGAAACTTATGATGGCCGTACTGATCCACAGGCCCATCTGACTAAGTACAGACGCAGCATGATGATGCACGGTGCCGACGACGCTACCTTGTGCAAATGTTTCGAGGTCACTCTCACTAGGCCAGCAACAGCCTGGTATAATTCATTGGCCCTAGGAACCATCATGGAGTTCCAGGAGTTATCCACAGCCTTTACACGGCAGTTTATCGGAAGTCGGCCAATGGCGAAGATGCCGGTTCAGATGTTCGACATAGCGCAAAGAATTGGAGAAACCATCCGCGACTATGTCGAGAGATTTAACAGAGAGGCCTTGAGTGTCCCAGACTTTCGGCCCGAAGTACGCATCCTCGCGATGACATAGGGCCTTCGGAGGGACTCACAGCTGTTTTACGAATTCTCCAAGGACCCCCCGGACACGCTGGGCGAATTTTACCGAAGGGCCGAACAGCACATGACAGCCGAAGAACTGAGAATGGGCGGACCGAAGTCCGATCACACCCGGGCCGAAGGGTCCAGCCAGCAAACCCGGTATCCCACCGAACAGGCAGGCCGACCTCGGAGAACGCGAGGAAGGAAACTCCCCATTTTCACACCCCTGAACACCACAAGGACCAACATCCTCATGACAATGGAAAGGCAGGGAACTCAGGTTCAGCGGCCACGGGCCATGACTGCCGACAACAGAAAGAATATGAAGAAGTTCTGCCAGTTTCATCGCGACCACGGCCACGACACCGAAGACTGCTTCCAATTGAAAAAGTATATAGAGTCGCTGATAAAACAGGGCCAACTTCGGCGTTATCTGCGCATGCCTTCCCCGAAAGGGAGAAAAGAGGAGGAAGGAAAGGCAGAAGATGAGGACTACGACTCCGACAGGCGGAGAAACCGAAGTCCGAAAAGGCGCCCCCCACCTCCAGCGGGAATCATACAAACAATTACGACGGGACTGCCATCCTCGGAAAGAAAGAGGAAGGCCAGAGAAATAGCAGTCATGGAGTATCAAAGTCCAACAAAAAAGCTGGCCCGAAAGGATGGTTCCGCCGTCATTTTTCCCCATGATGACCCATTATTGATCATGGCGAGAATAGGAAACTGGGACGTCAAGAGAGTGCTGCTTGACGACGGATCAAATGCCGACGTCCTGTTTTCACACTTGCTGCCGAGGTTGGGTGTATCTAGCAGCGACCTCAAGCCCGTCACCTCGCCTACCTTCGGGGTAGGTCCGTCCGAACTACCCGTCCTCGGATGGATCGATCTCCCTTTGATGCTGAAAGGGACTTCGGTGATTGGGACAGCAGAGTTGTACGCCTCCACAATGGCAAGGTTCATCGTTATGGATGTCCCTTCATCGTACAATGCCATCCTTGGAAGACAGACACAGGGAAACCTGCACATTCGCCCTGATGTCAAGTACTTAACCGTCACTTTTGCCGCCAAGGATGAAGATGCGGAAATCTTCATAGATCAAGGCGAAGTAAGGAAGGTGTTCGTCAAAACACGAAAGGCTCCAGCAAACAACTTCGCGCAAGCTGTGGAAGCAAAAGCACCAAAAAAGGGCGACGCAGAGAATCCCGCGAATGCGGAAACGGAAGAAGTAAAACTTGTCCCAGGCCAAAATACCCGAATAGGGAAAAACTTGGCCGAAGGTGACAAGGAAAAACTTGTATCTTTTCTACTGACAAATAAAGATCTGTTTGCCTACTCGCCGAAAGACATGCCAGGGGTAAACCCTGACATAATTCAACATAGCCTCAAAGTAAGTCTGGAAGCAAAGCCTGTCCAGCAAAAGAAGCGAGGCATCTCAGTTCATAAAAGTAACTTTGTCAAAACCGAAGTCCAACGACTGTTAGAAGCCGATGTCATCAGGGAGGTCAAGTACCCTGAATGGTTAAGCAATGTGGTAGTTGCCACAAAAGAAGGAAGCGGCAAACTCCGGATGTGCATCGACTTCAGAAACTTGAACGATGCTTGCCCGAAAGATTCATACCCTCTCCCACCGATAGACCAATTGGTAGACTCAACTGCCGAATACGGGCTCCTAACTTTTTTAGACGCCTTCAGTGGGTATCATCAAATAAGGATGGACCCTGAAGATGAAGAAAAAACCGCCTTCATCACCGAGGGAGGAACATACTGCTACATCAGGATGCCCTTCGGGCTTAAAAACGCAGGAGCCACCTACCAGAGGTTGATGAGCAAGGTCTTCAGCGACCAAATAGGGAGAAACATGGAAGTATATGTGGACGACATGATAGTCAAAAGCAAACTGCCTGGCGACCA